>SJXO01006873.1:44549-56239 GCA_006408615.1 Connochaetes taurinus
CGCCTGGAGGCCCTTGAAGCCGAGCGGGTGGGCGCGCACCCTCTGGACCCAGGTCGCATGAGGGCGCTGGGGCTCTAGGCGCTTCCGGGCGGGGAGGAAGGGACTGAGGACACAAGGGGGTCAGGGCGTGAGGGGAAGGGGTCTCCCGTGGGCGCAACCCAGAGGCCAACCTGGGAAACTGCTTATTGCCCAGGTGCCCCGTCCATTTCGCAGTGAACGTGTCTCGGAATCTTTCCAAAATTTCCCGGGTCACGGAGACAGGGGTCAGCATTTCTGCAACCAGAATGGGATGGTGACGAAACAGGCGTCGAGGGTGCGGACACAGGGCGGCCCTCGGTGTGGTGGGCGCCCAGGGCCTGGCTCCTCACGGCAAGGGGGCCCGGGGAGCGGAGGGGCGGCACTCCTTCCCGCTGAAGATACTGAAAACCAGCTCAGCCAAAGAGCCAAGGAACTGTCCCAGAGCCGCGGGGGCGGCCCTCTGCCACAGGTCCACACCCGCGGGCGGCACCTTGCCAGTTCAGGGGTCCCTGTCACACGCCGTTGACCTGCCCCGGCTGCAGACGAGAGTGAGGGTGGGTCTTGGAGCACGCGGCCACCGTCCCCCTCCCCCCGGGCAGTGTAGCAAGAGCTGACCCAGGGCCACATGGAGGCAGGGCAGAGGCTCAGAGGCCAGCACCCAGGCCTGGATGTTCCCAGTGCTGTGGGAGGTGCCTGGCGGGGAGCACTCACCTGGGCCTTGGGCCTCCTCGTAGGGGTCCACGACGACTGAGCCTTGGTTAAGGAGAGCTAGGCCCCAGGATCCGTGTCTGGGGCGGGTGAAGCCTCAAAGGATACACTTGAAGCTGTCCGAGTCGACGAGGACGCAGTGGGAGGGGACGATCCGGGGTACGCTGCCCTGTGGCGACAGGCAGGAGTCTCTGGGGGTGCGGCCTGCGGGCAGAGCCGACCCGCTCCAGCCAGGGGCTGGGCGCTGGGCTCGCCAGGCCCTGGGACCCAGTGGGGCCTGGACCACCTACCTTCCTAGCCTTCCGTGTTGCACCTCTCTTCTTGTGATCTTTGCCTCTGCTCTCCTTCTTCATGTTCCCTTCTGTTGAGACAGTAACAGGAAGTGGGGTCATGGAGCTAGACAGAGGCACAAGGACTGGCTGCACCAGACGCCACTGGACCGTTCACTTGAAAATGGCTAACTTTATATTATGTGAATCTCACCTCAGTGTCAAAACAAGTAGTGGAAACAGTTGGTTTTAATTTTGGTAAATCTGAAATGGCAGTAATTTCTCAAATGTAAAGGCTCCCAGGGTTGGGAAAGGCCTGGGCCAGGAGGTCTCAAGAAAGGAACAGTTGCCAGAGGCACCCAGGCCCACAGGCCTGACCATTCACACACCACAGTGGGCACCTGCCAGTGTGCATGCCGCCTGGCCCACTCACCGCGGGCAGGGCACTGCTTGCTGGCTGCTCTGCCTCCTGAGAATTTACACTGTCCACTCCCTGCCCGTCCCTCTTCTGGTGGAGGGAACTGACCTCTGCGGAGGCCTCCAGCTGAGCACAGATGTAAGGGCTGACGTGGGGGCTCTCTGCTGAGTCTTGACTTTATGGGGCACATGGGAGGCAGCCTGCTCTAGATTCAGATCAATTCCTCCAAAGATGAGGCGTTCACTCTGCTCCTGGCTTGCTAAGAATTTCTATTGTGAACACCCGCATCATCCGAGATGTTTACAGGTCCATTTTCCCTTTACTCTCTTCACCTGTGACATCTGTAGGTTTTAAGGTCAGACGGGGTGATGAAACGTTGTAGTTTTCTTTCCTATTCCTGAGCAGTTCGGGTGTCAGAGTCGCCAGTGACCAGCAGAAGATAGCCTTTTTCCTTCTACCTGGGAGATATGAACAGACTGACAAGAACGGTTTCTTGGAATTTTGGTAGAATTCAATAGAAAAAAATGGTAAAACTTGTATTTTTGTGGGGGAATGTAAATCTGTTGATCGTTCTTTCTTGACTATAAGGCTGTTGGGGTTTTCTTTCCTTCTTGAATCTCGAGTTCTTTTTCCCTAGGATGTTGTCAAAAATTTGCCTAAATTTTTGACTATATTGCACAAAGTTGTTCACAATGTTCTATTATCTTAACTCTCTGATGCTCTTTAGAGTTTGTGTCTCTTTTATTTCTAATATTGTATATTTGTGCCTTTATTTGTTCTGGATCGTTCTCACAAGTATGTGTCTACTTTGTGAGGTTGTTTTATTTTCTCAAACAACCAATGTTTATCTTTGCTTCCAATTTTGTTGGTGTCTGTTCATGTATTTTTTTGTAGGCTTTCCTTTGCTTTCTTCATTTTTTTCTTTTGTTTTTTGTTTTTGCTGTTCTTGCTCTAACTTCCCGAATTAGATGCTCAGCGTAAAGCCTCCAGCCCTTTTCCTAACATGAAGGTAAAAGATCCTTCTCGATTCTGCCATAATCCAGTCTTTTTGACATTTCTATGGTCACTTCTTCTGAGTCGCGTGAGCTATTTAGAAGTCACTGTTATAAAATTTCCAAAAGTATGGGGATTTAGAAAAAATCCATCTTTTGGGAATTGATACCTGACCCAATCACACATGGCCTCAGCCTGTTTCTCTAATTTCTAGACACAAGGTCCACGTGGCCGCGAAGCTGTCTGTGCTCTTTCTGCTCATCCGACATGCAGTGGTGGACGTGGGCTGGACTCTCCCGTCTCGAGCGTGGGCCCCACAGTCTTGCCCCAGGTTCTTGCTGCTTGTGCCTCCCACGTTTAGGCTCTCTGGTCACGGAGGGATGGCCCTGCCCTGCGGGGGCCCGAGGCTACGAGGCGGCGCCGCACAGCGGGGAGGAGGCCCTCGGGTGGCGCCCGGAGCTTCCCTCACCTCTTCCTCTGCTCTCGTGCTGCCGTGGCTCCTCTCTGGGCAGGACTCTCTCACTCAGACAGCACCTGACTGGCACGCTCTGGCCCACTCGCCTTTAGTGGCAGGCGGGGCCCACTCACCTTTTCGGCTCACGATCCAAGTCTCGGCACCTCACCCCACTGTTCTGTGGGTCTCCATTATGACTGCTTGTAACATGACTGCGGTCTCGCTCACTTGTCTCTCTCACTCATTTCCCCTCTTAATTGGCTTGGAATTTATACACCAGTCGTGTTCTTTTCTGGTTATCCTTAAAGGTTTGCCATGAATAATTAACATTCGAAGAGCACTCCTCCAGCCTGAGGGTTCCAGGCTCTGAGCACTCCTCACTCTGGGGTGTGCAGAATCCTTCTTTTACCCCCATTCAGCACTGCTTCGGAAAGACATCTCACACGCACGCGGTGTGCTCACTGCTCTGTGGTGAGAGTTTGTATGAGTGTTGCTGCTGCTGTAACAAATTGCCACAAATGCAGGGTGGTTCCAGAGGCCAGAAACCAAAAGGGGTCCCACTGGGTTAAAACCGAGGTGAGGGCAGGGCCGGGTCCTCCTCAAGGCTCCAAGCACAGTCGGCAGCCTTGCCTCTTCCAGCCCCTCCGTGCCCACCCCCCACCTGTTTTCAGGACCCTGGTGATGGCACGGGGCCACCCAGACAGTCAGGACGGTGTCCCCGTCTCAGGATCTGTCACTAACCACACCTGCAGAGGCCCTTTGGTCATGTCAGGCCGCATCCTCTTGGGGCCTGGGGGTCAGGAGAGGGGCATCTCCGGGACGTTGTCCTGCACCACCGCCAGATGCCCGCAGGATGATCTGCTCTTGCAGACAACGCTGGCAATGCAGAGCAGTGCAGACAGGAAGGCCCTCCAACAATGGTGTGCAGACAGCTGGGGCCTCACGCGGAAAAAAGAAAACTAAACCTTACCTCACACTGTACACAAAAACCAGTATCCGATGGAAGGAAGGCAAAACCATGAGAGGTGAGAGAGACAGAGGGCGTCACAGAAAATCTTCATGGTCTTCAGGTAAGAAATATGTTTTATTTTAAAAGACCTCATAAGCACGAGGTGTTAAGAGAAGATGGATACGCTGGACTCTATTCAAATACTTTGCTCACCGAGAGGTACCAGGCACAGGGATGAAGAGGCCAGCTTGAGGCGGAGATCGGCAGTTCAGACAAGTGATCGGAAGATGTCTGCAGACCAAACGAGCAAAACCTGGGAAACCCAAGGCAGACACTGGCGGAAACGAGAACAGATCCTCACGAAGACACCAAATAGCCCATAAAGCGTGAAAGGGGCGGGCTCCCAGCGGCGGGGTGCGAGTGGGCGGGGCTTGTGCCAGGCTCCGCCCGCCCACCCCACTCCTGCTCTTGCTCCGAGTAGGCCAGGCACCCGCGGTCTCTTCCATCCTTCATTTCTGGCCCCTTAGTGTCCTTTGATTTAAGCGGGTTTCCTTAAAGAAGCACGTTTGGGGCCAGGCCTTGCATTTCCATTCAGGGAGGGGGTCCTCACCTTTTGACCTTGCACGGAGGCTGATTACTGGTGTGTCCGGGCGCAAGCACACCACCTTGCCGCTCTATTTCTCCTTGTCCTGTCTCTGCTTTGCTCCATGTCCCCTCTTCCTGGCCTCTTCTGATCAGGCCTGCTGCTCTATGACTCTGTTTCGTCTTCTTCGTCCTGCACTAGCTGTCCGTTCCTGCCTCTGTGTCCAGCTGCTGCGCTGGGTGCTGGTCACTGGCCAGTCAGCACATGACCCTCACCCCCCAGCCTTTGCTGCCCCACACATTCTGTTTATATAATGCTGTAAACCCCACCACACATTACTGTTAACTTTTAATGTCAACATCTCTTAAAGAGATTTAAATTAAGAAAAATGTTTTAATGCCCACCCATCCTTTTCCAGCTTCTGGTGTTTATTCCTTTGCCAAGACGTGGACTCCCACCCTTTTTTCCCTGCCTGGAGAACATGCTCAGCCTTTCTTGTGGGGTGAGCAGGCCTGCTGGGAAGAATTCAGCTCATCTGTTTCTGAAAAAGAACTTCGCCACTGATCTTGAGAGTTGTTTTTGAAAATACCTACACTGATAGATATTTCTGTAATAATTTAGAGACATCCTTCACCGCTTGTGCCGTTTCGGTTGAGAAGCTGCTGCGCCTCTTGTATCTGCTCCCTGACACACAAGGTGTCTTTTCCCTTTCAGTTCAGTTCAGTCGCTCAGTCGTGTCCAACTCTTTGCAACCCCATGGACCACAGCATGCCAGGCCTCCTTGTCCATCACCAACTCCCGGAGTTTACTCAAACTCATGTCCACTGAGTCGGTGATGCCATCCAGCCATCTCATCCTCTGTTGTCCCCTTTTCCTCCCGCCTTCAATCTTTCCCAGCATCAAGGTCTTTTCCAATGAGTCAGCTCTTCGCATCAGGTGGCCAAAGTATTGGAGTTTCAGCTTCAGCATCAGTCCTTGCAATGAATATTCAGGACTGATTTCCTTTAGGATGGACTGGTTGGATCTCCTTGCAGTCCAAGGGACTCTCAAGAGTCTTCTGCAACACCACAGTTCAAAAGCATTAATTCTTCAGTGCTCAGCTTTCTTTTCAGTCCAACTCTCACATCCATACATGACCATTGGAAAAACTATAGCTTTGACTAGATGGACCTTTGTTGGCAAAGTAATGTCTCTGCTTTTTAATATGTTGTCTAGGTTGGTCAAAACTTTTCTTCTAAGGAGCAAGTGTCTTTTAATTTCATGGCTGCAGTCACCATCTGCAGTGATTTTGGAACCCAAAAAAATAAAGACTGTCACTGTTTCCCCATCTATTTGCCATGAAGTGATGCCATGATCTTCGTTTTCTGAATGTTGAACTTTAAGCCAACTTTTTCACTCTCCACTTTCACTTTCATCAAGAGGATTTTTAGTTCCTCTTCGCTTTCTGCCATAAGGGTGGTGTCATCTGCATATCTGAGGTTATTGATATTTCTCCCAGCAATCTTGATTTCAGCTTGTGCTTCCTCCAGTCCAGCATTTCTCATGATGTACTCTGCATATAAGTTAAATATGATTTATGTTGTCAGCAGGGTGACAATATACAGCCTTGATGTCCTCCTTTCCCGATTTGGAACAGGTCTGGTGTCCCATGTCCAGTTCTAACTGTTGCTTCCTGGCCTGCATACAGGTTTCTCAAGAGGCAGGTCAGGTGGTCTGGTATTCCCATCTCTTTAAGAATTTTCCAGAGTTTGTTGTGGTCCACACAGTCAAAGGCTTTGGCATAGTCAATAAAGGAACTCTTTTGGTTTTTCAATGATCCAACGAATGTTGGCAATTTGATCTCTGGTTCCTCTGCCTTTTCTAAATCCAGCTTGAACATCTGGAAGTTCACGGTTCACATACTGTTGAAGGCTGGCTTGGAGAATTTAAGCATTACTTTGCTAACATGTGAGATGAGGGCAATTGTGCAGTAGTTTGAGCATTCTTTGGCATTCCCTTTCTTAGAGATTGGAATGAAAACTGACCTTTTCTAGTCCTGTGGCCACTGCTGAGTTTTCCAAATTTGCTGGCATATTGAGTGCAGCCCTTTCACAGCATCATCTTTTAGGATTTGAAATAGCTCAACTGGAATTCCATCACCTCCACTAGCTTTGTTTGTAGTGATGCTTTCTAAGGCTCACTTGACTTCGCATTCCAGGATGTCTGGCTCTAGGTGAGTGATCACACCATCGTGATTATCTGGGTCGTGAAGATCTTTTTTGTATAGTTCTTCTGTGTATTCTTGCCACCTCTTCTTGGCTCTTTTCCCCTTGGCTGCTTGCAACCTACGCTACCACTGGTTTTAATCACTCTGACTACAATGGTCCCTTTGTAGCTTGCTTTGTTTGTTGTGTTTGGGATTCACTGACTTTCTTGAGTCTGCAAGATTGCAGTTTCCATGAAATTTGGGGGAAAGCTGATTATGCACTCACATGCTCCCCGGAGCAGTCAGTTGCGTTACCTTGCCCAGCAGCTCACTGCTGCTCGGTTCTCCCCAGGGTTTCTGTTCTGTTTGTTCCCCAGTTTGTTTTCCCCATCTCTTCAGGCTCACTAGGCTTCCCTCCCGCCGCGCCAGGCCGCAGTGAAGCTGCCCAGGGCGTGAAGCCCAGTTCAGGTCCACTTCACGTCTTGCACGTCTCCGCTCCCCACACTCCCCCCCTCCCACCGCCTCCCGGCGCACGGGCCACAGGCCCAGGGCCTGCCTAGCGGTCTGCTGACTTCTGACTCTATCACCTGCATCGTGTCTGCTTCTGCTTTTGCTTGACTTTTCTTTAGGGGTCTTTGAAGGCGGGTACTTTTTGATTGGATGTCAGACATTTCAAATTTTACCTTGTTGGGTCCTGGATTTTTTAAAATTTTGAAATTAAATTAAATTTTTAATTTTTAAAAAAATTTTGAAAACTTATTTTGAGACGCATTAAGTTACCTGGAAACAGTGTGATACCTTGAGGCGTATTTCAGCTCTGGTGGTGGGACTGAAGCCGGCTCCCACGGGCAGAGGCAGCACCCTTGGCCCCTGTGCCCGATGCCGGGAACCATAAGCTCTTGTGTTGTTTCCACACACACCTCCACTGACTGGCTCGCAGCTGGGGACGGAGGGGACCCTCTGCGTGTGTCTCCTCCGAGGATCGCCGTGTGTCCCCAGCCCCGCTCTGCTCACCTTGGGGAGAACGCTGGGCTCTGCCTGGGCCCCCCTCACCTGTGCAGCCTGAAACTCTCTCCAGGNACCTCCACTGACTGGCTCGCAGCTGGGGACGGAGGGGACCCTCTGCGTGTGTCTCCTCCGAGGATCGCCGTGTGTCCCCAGCCCCGCTCTGCTCACCTTGGGGAGACCGCTGGGCTCTGCCTGGGCCCCCCTCACCTGTGCAGCCTGAAACTCTCTCCAGGCAGAAAGCTGGGGCTCACCTGCCTGCCTGTTTTCCCCCCTTGAGGATCACTGGGCCCACTGCCTGGTTGCCAATATCTGCAAACTGGTGCCTCATGTATTTTTCTCTGGGTTTTCGTTGTTTCAGCTGGAAGGGCATATCTGGTCTCTTTCACCTCACCTTGGGTGAAAATAAAAGTCCAATCTCTTTGTTTTTAATGTAATTTGATATTTATCACAGTGAAACATACCTGCCGGAAACCACAGGGCACAAATATACAGCCTGGAGAGTGTTCACATGCCCTGCGCGCTCATGGAACAGGATGTGACCACGCGCGGCTCCCCCTGCGCCCAGGCCAAGCCAGGCCTCCCAGTCGTCTCCCTTGCTGCCTCTCACCATCTAACCGATGACCAACTGTATCGCTGGCTGGTGACCAACAGTCCCCTTCTTAGAGACAGAAGCTTGTGAGGCTAGGAGGGAAGCTAGGGTCCTGCCTGGGGGACGCCGGCAGCTGCCCGGGCGCTGGAAGGNCTCCCTTGCTGCCTCTCACCATCTAACCGATGACCAACTGTATCGCTGGCTGGTGACCAACAGTCCCCTTCTTAGAGACAGAAGCTTGTGAGGCTAGGAGGGAAGCTAGGGTCCTGCCTGGGGGACGCCGGCAGCTGCCCGGGCACTGGAAGGTGCTCCCTAAACACCTCCAAATGCACCGAGGCCTCGACAAGGATGGCGACTTAGATAACTGCCTTTTCACAAGAGTTACACTCTCGTATCGTGAAAGCCATCTACGCGTTTCAGGTGTCCACCGGCTCTCACCTGGCTCCTCTCTGCGGAGGCGATTGCACAGCATCTGGAGAGAAAACTCCCGTGACAGCGAGGAGACCAGCCCGTCGTCGAACACGGAGAGCCCTTCCAGCGGCAGCTCCAGCAGCCGCCTGTCCGCGATCAGGATGACGTCATCTGCGACCTCGGGCTGCACTGCGGCGAGGGGGACACAGCCGCTACCGCCCCTGGAGGCACAGACCCCTGCCCCTCACACCCCCACCCCCACCCCGCGAGGGACTTGGGGAGGAGGCTGAACTGGGCGCAGCCAGGACCTGAACACAGCCAGGTGAGGGGACAGCGTGTCCTCTGTGATGCCAAGGGCCGCCCACGCTCCGCGGGCACTCCTGAGGCAGGCGCTGGAGCCTCGGCTCCTCCCACCAGGGAGCCCCTCTAGGGATGGGCAGTTGGGCTAGCCCCCCTCCCCGAGGACTGTCCAGAGGGGCCGTGGCCGCTGGGGCAGCTCTGTTAGAGGAGGGGAAGTGCTGCTGCTGGGACCCCCGCGGCCACTCCAGCTGTCATCCCCCGAGGGTGACGGTGACGTCGCCATAGTCACCGGCAGGGCGCCTGAGGGCGGCGTGGGCAGTAGGGGGTTGCACGTGGCCCACCAGGGCACCGATCAGCGCCGTCCGGAGCGGTTTCTGCCGGCCTCCATCCCACAGGCCAGGCCCCAGGCCCCACTCACCCTGGGACAGGGACGCTTTCCTCTCCTTGTCTTTGCCCTTGGTTTTTCCAGAATCTGCAACAACCATGGGGATCGGTGCTCTGAAAGCAGAGGCAAAGATTCAGGTTGAAAAAACCCCATGAACACCACTGAGAAGGGGCAGCGTGTCTCCAGGGCAGCATCAGGGCACGAGGCTCCCCACGCTCCCTGCTGGGGGGCCGTCTCCCGACACTGGGGCATGGATGTGAACACATTGGAATCAGGACGCTCTGACCTGCTGGCCGGTCAGGGAGTCCATGCGCTGACCCCTCCAGCTTCTTTCCCCCCAAACCCAGATCCACAGGGCCAGGCCCTTTGCCAGGCTCTCCTCTCCCACCATACCCAGACCAGAGGGCAGCGGGGCTCCACATGGCAGGGCATCCCCCAGAAAAGGTCTGGGGTGGGGCCAGACTTCCCCCCGACGGCAGGCGGGCAGAGCCCAGCTTCTGTCTCCAAAGGCCTGTGCTCTCTCCAGGTCATCCGCCGCCCGATTCCACACAGAAAGAAGCCCGGGGCTGCAGGCTTCAGAGTCCCCAAGAGGACACACTCTGACCACGCCCCCCTACGCCCATAGCCAGCCGCTCAGCTCACCGTGGAGCTCGGGGGCAGAGGCTGAGCTGGCTTTCACACAGAGCCCCCCGCCCGCCCATCCTCGCCCTGGGTGTCACAGTGCTTGGGACCTGTGCACACCTGTGGGGACAGAGGGACGCCATGCCCCTCTGCCCCCAGGGTTCCAGTAGTCCAGCTGGAACTCTGTGCCTGAGCCCCTCGGGAGGCAGCCCTGGGCGGTACCTGGGCTCCGGGGGGCAGCTGAGCAGCGGGAACAGTGGCTGCAGGTACTGCTCCATGGACTTCAAGACCGCCTCGAACCTCGGCAGCGCACGGTCCTCCCCCGTCGGGTGCACGCCTTCTGACTCCTCCTCAACCCAAACAACCACAGAGGTCAGAAGGTGTCAGAGGGGACCCCCTGGAGCCCCCAGGCGGCCAAAGGGAAGGGGCCAGACCCTGCAGGCGATCCCCAGGAAAGGCCCTGCTCAGAGCCAGGGCACCCCAGCCCGCGGCACTGCTCTGGTCCCCGCCCTACCCGTGGGCTCGGGTCTCACCAGGCCAGTGCTCAGGGCCATGTCCCTACTGTAGGCCTCGGCCTGGGCCTGCTCCCGGAACTGCTGGACTCTGGCCAGCAGGCGGGAGAAGTCGGCGGGGCTCACGGCCACCCGAGACAGCCTGCAGGAGCCTGTGGAGACAGAAGCACGTCCCCACACTGGGCCTCGCAGACCGCCCTTCAGGCCGAGAGCGCTGCGCACCACCGGCCTTGACGGGGTGGCGGGGGAGGCAAGCTATGGGCAAAGCTTCGGGACCTTCCCCAGGAGTCAGCACCAGAGCCCCGCTGGAGGGGGGACGGCCAGAGAGGTTGGGAAGGAAGGCGGACAGAAACTGGGCGTCTGCAGCGTGCCGAGGCTGCTCTGCAGACACAGTGAGGGGCCGGCAGGGAACAGGGGTTGGCCCCCCAGCAGTGGACAGGCGGTGGTGTCACTCTTGCTGACGTTCAGGAGCAGGGACAGGCCCTCGGGGCACCAGGAAGTAGCCAGGGGGTCCTGGGACAGAGCAAACGGCTCTCTATCTGTGGTTGTAAATGAACGGGCAGGTGGAATGAGGTGCTGAGGCTGAGGAAGGAGCTGGAGACGGAATGTTGGGAGGGGGTCTCCCCAGTGGGAGGCACATGGGCCAGGCTCTGCTGCTTCCGCCTGACGTCCCCTCCCTACCTGGGAAAGAGGCCTGGATGTGTCTCTATCTGTCCTGCCCCCCGAGGGGTGCCCCCACCCCGCAGAGGGCGGTGCTGTGGCACAACTCACCCCCGGTCTGGAGTGTTTTGCCTTTGGCCGCAGGGATGGACTTGGGTTTGTCGTAGGAGGCGCCGTACAGATGGGTCCTGTTGGCAGGACAGGTGGGGTCCCAGAGGAGCCCAGAAGAGGCAGACTCTGTGCCAGCCCCCTACATAAGGCCCTCCTTTGAACCTCAGACAAGTCAGGACACAGGGTCACACAGCATCCTCCCCACCCCCCACCCCCCCACGGCACTCTACGGTGTGGCCGAGGCTGGCAGACCAGGGGTTCGGCTGCACTTCAACTGTGCCCTTTAGACCAGGGCTGTGTGCTGGCAGGATGCGGCACTGTGCCCGGCCCCCCGCCGTCATACCCGTCAGCCTGGTCACCCTGGCAGAGGGACGGTCCACCCACCCCATCCCAACGGGCAGCCCACCCCGGCCGGAGCTGAGTCCACAGCGACCGCGGGAGCAGGAGGCGGGGTCCTGGGGAGCAGCTGGGGAACAGGGGAGAAGGCCTCACCCGTCCCTGGAGTGGTGCAGAAAG
>SJXO01006873.1:64946-76935 GCA_006408615.1 Connochaetes taurinus
CCCCCCGGCAGCCTGGGGGGCTTGTCCCCGCCCCTCACGTCCCGACAACATTGGATGCAGTTGGTCCTTCAAGTTGTAGCCGTGTCAACAGTTGTGTGGTGGTTTTTCCCTGACTCACTAATAAACTTGCCGTCTTCTCTTGTGATTATTTACCATCCACCTACTTTCTTTGAAGAAAGGTCTGTTCAGATGTTTCGCCAGTTAGTATTGGGTTGCTTATTTAACTTATATGCAGAGTACATCATGAGAAACGCTGGGCTGGAAGAAGCACAAGCTGGAATCAAGATTGCTGGCAGAAACATCAGTAACCTCAGATATGCAGATGACACCACCCTTATGGCAGAAAGTGAAGAGGAGCTAAAAAGCCTCTTGATGAAAGTGAAAGAGGAGAGTGAAAAAGTTGGGTTAAAACCCAACATTCAGAAAACTCAGATCATGACATCTGGTCCCATCACTTCATGGGAAATAGATGGGAAAACAGTGGAAACAGTGATAGACTTTATTTTGGGGGGCTCCAAAATCACTGCAGATGGTGACTGCAGCCATGCAATTAAAAGATGTTTAGTCCTTGGGAGAAAAGTTATGACCAACCTAGATAGCATATTGAAAAGCAGAGACATTACTTTGCCAACAAAGGTTCATCTAGTCAAGGCTATGTTTTTCCAGTGGACATGTATGGATGTGAGAGTTGGACTATGAAGAAACTTGAGTGCCAAAGAATTGATGCTTTTGAACTGTGGTGTTGGAGAAGGCTCTTGAGAGTCCCTTGGACTGCAAGGAGATCCAACCAGTCCATTCTAAAGGAGATCAGCCCTGGGTGTTCTTTGGAATGAATGATGCTAAAGCTGAAACTCCAGTACTTTGGCCACCTCATGTGAAGAGTTGACTCATTGGAAAAGACTCTGATGCTGGGAGGGATTGGGGGCAGGAGGAAAAGGGGATGACAGAGAATGAGATGGCTGGATGGCATCACCGACTCGATGGACATGAGTTTGAGTGAACTCCGGGAGATGTTGATGGACAGGGAGGCCTGGCGTGCTGCGATTCATGGGGTTGCAAAGAGTCGGACACGACTGAGCGACTGAACTGAACTGATGTCAATTTTGAAAGTTCTTTACATTAATATATTCTAGATACAAGACCTTTGTCAGATAAATGATTTGTAAATATTTTCTCCCAGTTGGCAACGTGTCTTTGCATTTTCTTAATGGTGTCTTTTGAAGGGCTGAGTCCAATTTATAAATTTTTTTTTGATGGATTATGATTTTGGTCTCACGGGTAAGAAAGATTTCAGTCTCATTTGCTACACTTTAAGGCTGCAGAGGCGTTTTCCTATGTCTTCTTCTGAAAGTGTCACGGTTTCAGCTCTTACATAGAGCCCTGTGACCAGTCTTGAGCTGGTTTTTACACATGGTGTGAGGGATGAATGGAAGGGTAATTCTGGGGGATGAACGCCCACTTGCTCCAGCAGCTTTGTTTTAAAGGTGAGCCCTTCTTCACTGAACTCGCTTTGCACCTTTGCAGAAAGTCAGTTTTCTTTCTGTATGCATGTGTGTATTTTAGATTCTCTGTTATGTTCCACTGATGTGTAATATTACATTAAAACCACACTACCTTGCTTCCCATAGCTTTACAGTTCCGTTCAGTTGCTCAGTTGTGTCTGACTCTTTGCGACCCCATGGACTGCAGCACGCCAGGCTTCCCTGTCCATCACCAACTCCCGGAGTTTACTCAAATTCATGTCCATTGATGTCCATTGATGTCGGTTGATGCCATCCAACCATCTCATCCTCTTGTCATCCCCTTCTCCTCCTGCCTTCAATATTTCCCAGCATCAGGGTCTTTTCCAATGAGTCAGTTCTTCATATCAGGTGACCAAAGTAGTGGAGTTTCAGCTTCAGCATCAGTCCTTCCAACGAATATTCAGAGTTGGTCTCCTTCAGAATGGACTGGTTGGAGCTCCTTGCAGTCCAAGGGACTCTCAAGAGTCTTCTCCAGCACCACAGTTCAAAAGCATCAATTCTTCGGTGCTCAGCCTTCTTTATACTCCAACTCTCACATCCATACATGACTACTGGAAAAACCACAGCTTTGACTAGACGGACCTTTGTTGGCAAAGTAATGTCTCTGCTTTTTAATATGCTGTCTAGGTTGGTCAAAACTTTTCTTCCAAGGAACAAGTGTCTTTCAATTTCATGGCTGCAGTCACCATCTGCAATGATTTTGGAGCCCAAAAAAATAAAGTCTGTCACTGTTTCCACTGTTTCCCCATCTATTTCCCATGAAGTGATGCCATGATCTTAGTTTTCTGAATGTTGAGTTTTAGGCCAACTTTTTCACTCTCCTCTTTCACTTTCATCAAGAGACTCTTTAGTTCTTCTTTGCTTTGTGCCATAGGGTGGTGTCATCTGCATATCTGAGGTTATTGATATTTCTCCTGACAATCTTCATTCCAGCTTGTGCTTCTTCCAGCCCAGCGTTTCTCATGATGTACTCTGCATAGAAGTTAAATAAGCAGGGTGACAATATACAGCCTTGACGTTACTCCTTTCCCTATTTGGAACCAGTCTGTTGTCCCGTGTCCAGTTCTAACTGTTGCTTCCTGACCTGCATACAGATTTTTCAAGAGGCAGGTCAGGTGGTCTGGTACTCCCATCTCTTTCAGAATTTTCCACAGTTTGTTGTGATCCACACAGTCAAAGGCTTTGGCGGAGTCAGTAGAGCAGAAGTAAATGTTTTTCTGGAACTGTCTTGCTTTTTTAATGATCCAGTGGATGTTGGCAATTTGATCTCTGTTTCCTCTGCCTTTTCTAAATCCAGCTTGAACATCTGGAAGTTCACGGTTCACGTATTGCTGAAGCCTGGCTTGGAGAATTTTGAGCATTACTTTACTAACATGTGAGATGGGGGCAATTGTGCAGTAGTTTGAGCATTCTTTGGCATTGCCTTTCTTTGGGATTGGAATGAAAACTGACCTCTTCCAGTCCTGTGGCCACTGTTGAGTTTTCCAAATTTGCTGGCATATTGAGTGCAGCCCTTTCACAGCATCATCTTTTAGGATTTGAAATAGCTCAACTGGAATTCCATCACCTCCACTAGCTTTGTTCGTAGTGATGCTTCCTAAGGCCCACCTGACTTCACATTCCAGGATGTCTGGCTCTAGGTGAGTGATCACACCATCGTGATTATCTGGGTCATGAAGATCTCTTTTGTACAGTTCTTCTGTGTATTCTTGCCACCTCTTCTTAATATCTTCTGCTTCTGTTAGGTCCAGACCATTTTTGTCCTTTATTGTGCCCATCTTGGCATGAAATGCTCCCTTGGTATCTCTAATTTTCTTGAAAAGATCTCTAGTCTTTCCCATTCTACTGTTTTTCTCTATTTCTTTGCACTGATCACTGAGGAAGGCTTTCTTATCTCTCCCTACTATTCTTTGGAACTCTGCATTCAGATGGGTATATCTTTCCTTTTCTTCTTTGCCTTTCGCTTCTCTTTTTCTCACAACTATTTGTAAGGCCTCCTCAGACAACCATTTTGCTTTTTGCATTTCTTTTTCCTGCGGATGGTCTTGACCCCTGCCTCCTGTACAGTGTCATGAACCTCCTCCGTCCATAGTTCTTCAGGCGCTCTCTCTGTCAAGTCTAATCCCTTGAGTCTGTTTGTCACTTGCACTGTATAATCGTAAGGGGTTTGATTGAGGTCACACCTGCATGGTCTAGTGGTTTCCCCTACTTTCTTCAACTTAACTCTGAATTTGGCAATATGGAGCTCATGATCTGAGCCACAGTCAGCTCCCGGTCTTGTTTTTGCTGACTGTATAGAGCTTCTCCATCTTTGGCTGCAAAGAATATAATCAGTCTGATTTCGGTATTGACCATCTGGTGATGTCCATGTGTAGAGTCTTCTCTTGTGTTGTTGAAAGAGGTTGTTTGCTATGGCCAGTGCATTCTCTTGGCAAAAGTCTATTATTAGCCTTTGCCCTGCTTCATTCTGCATTCCAAGGCCACATTTGCCTGTTACTCCAGGTGTTTCTTGACTTCCTACTTTTGCAGTCCAGTCCCCTATAATGAAAAGGACATCTTTTTTGGGTGTTAGTTCTAGAAGGTCTTGTAGATCTTCATAGAACTGTTCAACGTCAGCTTCTTCAGCATTACTGGTCGGGGCATAGAGTTGGATTACTGTGATATTGAATGGTTTGCCTTGGAAACGAACAGAGATCATTCTGTCATCTTTGAGACTGCATCCAAGTACTGCATTTCGGACACTTTTGTTGACTATGAGGGCTACTCCATTTCTTCTAAGGGATTCTTGCCCACAGTAGTAGATATGATGGTCATCTGAGTTAAATTATCCACCCATAGCTTTACAGTAAGTCTTAAAATCAGGTAATGTTAGGCCTCCAACTTTGTTCTTTTTCAAAGTTGTGTTGGTTATGTTAGGTCTTTTAAATTCCACATAGACTTAAAAGTCACTTTGTCAATTTCTATTTTAAAAAACCCTGCAGAATCTTGATTAGGATTGTAGATAATTTATGGGGGGAAGTGACATCTTAATAACATCAAGTCTCCTGAGCCATGAACTTAATATACCTTTCCATTTCTTTAGGTATTGTTTAATTTTTCTAGCAATGTTTTGTGGTTCTCAGGGTATGAGTTTTCGCTTTCTGGGCCAGATTTCATATGTATGCTGTCATATTTAATGTACAGTTGACCATCATTAGTGTCTGGAGATATACAGTTGCTGCTTGTGCACTGGTCTTGCAACGTGCAGCCTTACTAAGCTCACTCCTTAGTACCAGCAGCTGTATTATTCTGTAGACTGCACAGGGTTTTCTACACAGACAACCACATTATCTATGAACAAAGACAGTTTCACATGTTCGTTTCTAATCTGAATGCTTTCGTTTCTTTGTCTTGCCTGATTGAATTGGCTGGAACTCTAATAGCATTCTGGATCGAAGTGGTGGAGGACACATCGCTGTTTAATTCCTCATCTTAAGGAGAAAGCACTCAGTCTTTCAACATGTGATGCCCTTAGTCAGATGGAGGAAGACCACTTCTATTAACAGTTTGCTAAGAGGCTTCGCTTTTTGATCAGGAATGGAGCTGGGCCTCGCTTTTTGATCAGGAATGGAGCTGGGCCTTGTTGATGCTTTCTTCTTGTCCTTTCTTCTTGTCCTTTCTTCTTGTCCTCGCTTTCTTTTTGGTCGCCCTGGGTCTTCTGTTGCTGCACACAGGCTTCCTCTGGTCGTGGCGAGCGGGGGTTACTCTTAGTTGTGGTGGCTTCTCTTGTTGCAGAGGCTCTAGGCGCGCCAACGTCACCGCACGCGGGCCAGTGGCCGTGGCGCGTGGGTTTAGTTGCTCCACGGCAGGTGGAATCTTCCTACACCAGGGATCAACCCCCTATCCCCTGCGTTGATGGGTGGATTCTCATCTACTATACCACCAGGGAAGTCCAATACTGTTTAATTTTTTTTAATATCTGGTGAACCAAATTGATTGACTTTTGAATGTACACAAGTCCTGGGATCAACCTGGTATATTATCCTTTTTACACATTGTTGGACTTAATTTCCCAAATTTTGTGTGGAATTTTTATATCTATGATCATGAAGAAGAACAGTCAATAGGGTTTTTCTTAGTATCTTTATCTTGTTTTGGTATCACACTGACACCAGCCCTACAGCAGAGTTGGCATGTATTCCCTCCTTTTCAATTTTCCCAAAGAATCTATACAGAACTGGTATTATTTTTTCCCTTCAATGCTTGCTGGTATTCTCTAGTAAATTCATATGGGTCTGACATTTTCTTCATGGAAAAACTTTTAAGTACAAATTCAATTTATTTGATAAATTGAGGGCTACTCACATTATCTATTTTTTTTTGACTGAGCTGTGGTCATTTGTGTCTTCCAAGGAATTTTCCATTTCATCTCCCTTGTCAAACACATGGCATAAAGCTTTTCATAATATTCCCTTATTATCTTTTCAACATGTGGAGTCTATAGTGATGTTACCTGTCTTATTTCTGATCTTGATAATCTATATCCTCTCTCTTTAATCAGTCTGACCAGAAGTTTACCAGTTTATTGATCTCCTTAAAGAAACAGCCTCTGGCTTTCTTGGCTTTCCCAGTTCTCAGTTCTCTATTCCATTGGCTTCCACTGTGGTGTTCAATTCCTTTTCTTCTACTTATTTTGAGTTTGATTTGCTCTTTCTACTTTCATGTTGAGATAAGTGATTTAGGTTTTTTTTTTCTTTTCTCACACAAGTATTTGGTGCTACAAAAGCTCCCCTAAGTGTTGCATTAGAGATTTCTTACACATTTTGATACGTGCCCCCTCCCCACCACCACACATACACTATAGTTCAAAATAGTTTCCCTTCTGATTTTTTCTCTGGCCCACAGTTATTCTGGTATGCTATTTACTTTCCAAATATTTGGTCATCTCTCCCATAGCTTTCTGGGATTTTTTAAAATTGAGGTAAAATTCACATAATGTCCTTACGTCATGAAGGGACAGTAAGCTCTGGACGCTGAGAAACAGGTCCACCGCTCCAGCCACGGCTCTCTGGGCCAGGTCGTACGCTTCCAAGTACAATGCAGTTCTCTGCTCTTCGTATTTCTCACTTAGGGCACACAACCTTAATCGGAAGAAGAGCGGCATTTAGAACAAAACCGTCAGAGCGACACACCGTCGGCACCAAGAATGTGAGCATGCACGTCTCACGTGATCGCAGCGTCTATTTCACTAGCGCTTCCAATCTTATAATGAGGTGTTTCACCCGGAAAGAGCGTCTCGGTCTATTTGGAAGAGAGATGGAGAGCTGGAGGACCGCGCGGTCTGAAGCTGGTGTGGAGGCACCGCGGCAGCGCTGCAGTGCTGGGGGCCGGGCGGGCCCCTCACTTCCCCGCCCATGTCTGAGTGTCCCCAAGCCCTACAAGGACCCCACCGGCTTTGGCGACCACAGCTGCTAGCTGGGGGCTCCCAGGCAGCGTGTGCCTTTTCCCTCATAAAGGCTACTTGTAATGCCTGGCCTTTGGTTTGCTTGCTGTGTTTTGAACCCACCCTGGGTAGGTGGGGGGCGGGGGGTGGTGGGAAGGGCAGATGATGGGAGCGGTCAGGGGAGGTGACGGCACTGCTGGGGGTGGGCAGCTCCTGGCCTCTGAGGGGACACCTGTGTGGTTGAGTGTGAAAAGGTGTGCATGTCCACGCCTGAGCGAGACGTGGAGCGGCATGCGCGTGCCCCGGGCTGGGCAGGAGGCTGCACCTGCACGCTTCCCCGGGGCAGGGAGCACAGCAGGCCCCCACCTCTTCATGCGGGCCCGCTCCAGCTGAATGTC
This sequence comes from Connochaetes taurinus, assembly GCA_006408615.1. Classification (NCBI taxonomy): domain Eukaryota; kingdom Metazoa; phylum Chordata; class Mammalia; order Artiodactyla; family Bovidae; genus Connochaetes; species Connochaetes taurinus. The sequence goes on from SJXO01006873.1 coordinate 72,290, forward strand.
CATGCACCTCTCCTTGCGGCCGATGCTGACAAACTTCTCCTCGACCTCCAGCAAGCGGTTGTCTATTTCCAGCATCAGAAACAAGTTCTGCAGGGGGTCTCTGTCCAGCTGCTCCTGGACCGCTTTGATCTGGAGGTTCACACACCTGCAGGGGTGGGGGCGGGGGCATCGCTGCGACTGATGGGCAGGACCGCCAGCCGCCCACCACCAGCCCTGCTCTGGGAAACCGGAGGGGCACCTTCGGGACAGCACACTTCTCTCCACACCACAAGCCACGCCATTCGGTGACAATGCCATGAAGTTAGAAACTAAACTCTCCCCACCCCAGGCACTCCACCTCCCGCTGAAAATTCAAATCACTCTCTTAAAGAACTCTGGGGAAGAAAAGAAAACCAGGTGGAAATGAAGCCTGTTCACATGTCAAACCTGCATCTGGGGGTCCAGGTGCATTTGCTGGGAGGGAACAGGGGGCCCCCCAGAGGTGGGGACAGAACAGCCGTGAGGAACCCTCTCCCAGCACAGGAAGCACTCAGCAGAGAGCAAGGGAGTAAAGAAAACCCCAATCAGGTGAAAGCGGTGGTGCTCTGGTCGTGAAGCAGAAGCTGTTCTGTGAAGGCGGGACCTGCAAGTCTGACTTGACAGGCAGACCTCGGGCCAGCTCTGTGCGCTCCTAGAAAGAGGCCCGTGCAGGTGGAGCTGAGACCACGGGCGGCTGCTTTCCAGAAGACCAGTGGCCAACCAGGACGACAGCCGAGGGGCAGACTGCTCGTCTGAGTGCGCACGTTCCTGCCTGGGGGCTGTCCTGCGGCCTCCCGCCCCTCGGGTGTCTGCAGAGAGCTTGATGCTTTGTCCGTGGACCGGACGTTCGGGCCGAAAACTGGAGGGGAGAGCGGCAGGCAGACTGACAGACCCCAGGAGGAGGCTGGCCACCTGGGGTGCCCCACACCGACCGTGGGGAGAGGAGGGGCCGGACGTTCCCCAGCCTGAGAGGCTTCCTGGACACTGAGCCGCCTCTGAGGAGCTGAGAGCCCGGGACAGACAGGCACCAGCCTGCTCGGGCCTAAGAGAGAGGCTGGCTGCCCAGGGAGGGACACGGGAGGCGGCTGCAGACACAGGGCCTTGTCCTGAGAGTCTCTGAACTTCACAGGCTCGCAGCATGACTTAGAGTTAATAGTGGAAAGAAGTACACCACAGCTTTCATGGCGATTAACGTTCTTCCTCACAGAAAGTTACCTGGCTTCCAGGTCTGTGGTCAGGAATTCCAATATGGGCATTCGGTTTGGTCTCTCCTTCTTGAGCACGTTGAAGGTGTCTATGAGTTTCTGGAACAGCTTGCAGACCTGGGGCAGGCCCGGCGGTCACCCTGGCCCTGCCCCCCCCCCCCCCCCGCAGGCCCCCACGCGCAGCAGCCCCTCACCAGGGTCTCTCTCCTCTCGCCCCCTGTGGACAGCAGCGTGTCTGCCAGGGTCAGGGTGGACTGGTACCAGAACTCCTCGCTGCCTCCCAGGCGCTGGGCCTGCTCCACCATCCGCAGAGCCTGCCCGTGCTTCTTCTCCTTGTTGGCAAGCTGTGCCAGCAAATGCAGGCATCTGGACTGTGCGAGAGAGTCGCCCAGCTCCTGCAAAGGAGGTGCGTGGACGGAGGATGGGGTGAGGGAGAGGGCGAGAGAGACAGTGAAACGAGACGAGACAGAGAGAGACACATATAGAGACAGAGAGGCAGAGAGAGAGAGGCAGAACATCAAGGTGGGAGAGAGACGGAGACAGAGAGGCAGAGACGAGCGAAGGCGCCGTGCGGGTGCCTGCCCGGGGATGAGCCTCCAGGACGAGGGCCCCAGCGCCGAGCTCAATGCCTGTGCGTGCTAAGACCTGCTCCGCAGGGTCTAGGCAGCCCCTCTGGCAGCAGGAGGGCCGGGCACCCTTTTGTGGGTCTGAGGGAGGCTGACCGGGAAGGTCCCGGATGCTCAGGTGCAGGCCGGGGGACGGGGTCGCGGTGCCCGGGGCCCGTGGGAGCCAGCTCGCAGCCCCGCCTCCTCGACCTCCTGCACCCCCTCCAGGTACCCCCGCGCCTGTCCTGGCTGATCCCCTCCACCAGTCGCACGCCGTCTCAGCCCTCCCCTGGCCACGCTGTCCCCCTGGCTTGAGACACAGAGCTACAGGTGCCTCTCTCCCAAGGGCTCTGTTACAAAGCAAGGGCCAACTCGAGCAGTTCTGCAGCCTTGCCTCCCCTCCCAGGGAACAATCCTGAACGCTGCACGGAGACAGAGCTGCCCATCGGGGGCCCCGGGAGCCACTGATGCTGCAGCCCAGCCGCCCCCTCATCCTCGTGGGGACGGAGCCCAGGGAGAGGGTCTCAGTCCGGCTGGGGAGAGGAGGCAGGAGCCGAAGCATCCAGGAGCCGACACAGGAGGTCCCTCCCAGGGGAGCGGCCGAGCTGCCTCAGGAAAGCCAGTGGACAGCAGGGACCTGAGAGGCTGAGCCGAGGGCTGAGTGTCCACGCTGCAGTGAGACTTTCCGAGGGGGCCTGGCGAAACCCAGGCTTCCAGGAGACCTCCGAGCGGCCACAGACACCCGCAGGGCCCACACGGAGGAGCAGAACAGAGCTCCGGAGCAGGCTGGGGCCCTGGGACGCCATCTGCCTCTGAGAACAAACCGAAGCCCTCGGCCTCTCGAGCACCCCATCGTCCACAAGCACCGTGAGGGGCCCGCTCAGAAACACACGCGGCCCCGTAGCCCAGGAGGAAGAGAGGCCGCAGCACAGCCCCGCCGCCGTTACAGAAAACGGGCCGTAATGAGGCCCGAGGAGCAGAGAGACAGCGCGCGTGGACAGACCGCCACAGTCAGATGGAGGCTGAACAGTCTCCAGCACAGAAGAGCCCTGCCTCCAGCCAAGCAGGGGTCTGGGGAGCTGCTTCTGGGGGAGGGGGCCCCACAGGTGCAGTGGGCCCGGCAGGCGTGGCCTCACCTGGAAGGCCAGATATGCCTCTGACAGCAGCAGCCGCGCAGGCTGGTACAGCTCCATCTCCAGCAGGACTTCGGCCTTGAGGGTCCACAGCAGCGGGAAGGACGTTCCGTCCAGGCCCTTGCCGGTCTCTTCGTTTACCTTCAGGATCTGTAAGACGCGCAGGCCCGTGGGGGCCGCGTTGGTGCAGGGCGGGTGCCGTTGGCGCGGCTGCCCACTGGCCATGCACACCGGAGCCCAGTCCCTGCCCCGGGGCCCGTGGCCAGGCTGTCCTCTCAGGACACCCGTCCCTGCTCCCACCAGGCCACCGAGCAGCGCCGGGTGCAGGGGACTCTGCCCAGCCCGGGGTCCAGCACCACCCACCACAAAGGGAGCTCCGGGGACGGCACTGCCACCGTGACAAGTGACCTTGGGGCACACGTGGGACGGCCGCTTTCTTCACAGGCAAGCCCCTAAGGGCACGCCCACTGCGCGCTGGAGGCAGGGCTCTTCTGAGCAGTGAGGGCGGGGGGCACTCAGGCCTCCCAGCTGCTCTGCGCCCACTGCGAGGGATTGCCCTTCCCTTCCCATTGGTGTGGGAGCTCCCACACCCCGCCAGCCACCCCCAGCCTGTCCTCTCTGAACCACAGCTCAGACCCTGCGGTCTCGTCTTCCCTGAGGGCTGGAGGGGCAGGGACACGCCCCACCAGTCCCTGGATTTCCCAGGAGCTGGTACAAGGATCAGGAGGCCTCGGCCACTAGGATAGGTCCAAGCAGAGTGGCTGGAGCTGGGCCTGTCGCCGCCCCCACTGGGCCAGGGGCCAAGCAGCTTCTGCAGAGTGACGCTACCTTATCCTTTGCTACAAGGGGCTTCATCTCTGCCTGTGGGGCCGAAGTGGGGGACTCATTCAGTGTTGGCAGACTTTCTTCTAATAGAGGTTCCTTATTTTTCTCCTTTTTCAAGGCAATTTCTTTTCTGCAGCTAATATAAGTGAAACAAGCATTATGCCAAAGAAGAAATACAACAGCCAGAGCACTTGAAAATGTCCAACTTCGGTAGTAATCAAAGAAATACAGAATAAAAAGCCACACCAAGCAACTATCCACTCACGTGTTGACAAAGCTTGTTTTAAATTCCCCTCGTTTAGCAGCACGATGACTCCTAGTTTTCCCCATGTGGCCCATTCTCTCTCCCACACTGTAGGCTCATGAACTAGCTACTAATCTGACATCCCAACCTGGGTGTTTAACACGAATCTCAGGCTTTCTCCAGCCAGAACTCCAGCCCATCCACAAGGTAGGCCCTCCTTCCCTGCTGGGCACCAACCACGGAGTCCCGCCAGCTCCTGCCTCCTGGGGGCCCTACCCTTCCCCGTGTGCCCGGGACACCACCTCCCTCAGCTCCGCCCCACCCAGACCCCTGTACCCGCCCTCATCTACCACAGCCCGTACGTGGACATGGGACGCAGGAGGGCCAGTGAGTAATGACCTGCTCCTGGGCCCAGGATGCCCCCAACATCCTGTGGTGGGAGATGGGTCCCAGGGCCCAAGGAGATGCAGCTGAGAGCAGGGCCGGCATGGAGCCCAGGCAGAGGGCGGGGGGGCCAGTGCTGCAGCAGGGGGGTCTGTGCCACATGGGGGGCCCAGGAGAGAGGCACCACAGCAGGGGGCCCTGCCACAGTGGGGGAGGGGGCCCACAGCACAGC
>SJXO01006873.1:77051-102425 GCA_006408615.1 Connochaetes taurinus
GGGGTGTCAGAGCAGGGGTCCCTGCTGCAGTGGGGGAGGGGGGTCCACACCACAGTGGGGGGCACACATTGGGCGTGTCGGAGCAGGGGGCCCTGCCGCAGTGGGGAAGGGGGGTCTGCACCAGCCACAGCGTCTCACCTGGCCTGCTCCACGTCGCAGATGTAGGCCTGCCCCACCACCTCCTCGTGGTACGTGGCTGCCTCCCTCAACCTCAGCTCGGAACAAGCCAGGGCAAGTCTGGGGATGAGAGGAGCGTCAGCCCTGAGTCAGGCTGTCCTGGGCTCAGGAGGCTCGACACAGATTGGCAAATGGAAAAAGAACAGATGATTTGAGGATGTTTTCAATGATCTTTAAAGCTAAGCCTAGTTCCTAGGGGAAAATAAGAGATGCCGTCATCAGATTTCTCAACACATTTACAGTCTCGGGGTCACCTCCAGAGGTGGAGACAAGGCTGGTGGGGCTCTGACCCCATCACAACCTCAAGCCAACGAGCTGTGCTCTGACTTTTGTGTGAAACACTCTTATTTTGAAATAATTTGAAGCTTCCAGAAAAGTTACACAAACACTAAATAAGAATTATTGAACATCTTTCATTGTCCAGGTTCTCTATCTACATATACAATAATATAAAAATTATACTAATATATAAAAATTACTTTATATATAGCTTAGGAGTGTGTGTAAATATACAAAATTATGTGTGTGTAATTACATAAAATTTTTATATATATGCAATTTTTTTCCTGACCTATTTGAGAGTAGGTTGAGGACACAATGCTCCTTTATTCTGCTTATCATACTTCAGCGTGTATTTCCTTGAAATAATGATACTCTCTTAAAAACCAGGTAGAAATTTAAAAATTAAAAATATTTTTATGTTTAAGGATTTTGATGTATTTGGCTTTACAAATCTTAGAGACTTTACTGTTTATATAGTCAACCACAGAATTAATGTTTTAAGATCTGATTTGTCTCTATTGCTTTGGGCAAATTTCCGCTTTATCCATGTATACGTCTCCCAGCTTCCCTGCAATACAGCCGGGGCACCCACCGGAGATGGTAGAGATCCTTGAGGCTCTTGCTTTCAACCACGGAGGCTGCGATGAGCACCCCCAGCTGCAGGACCGGAACTGCGAGCTCGTGAAGAAACATCTTCTGCAGAGCCTCCACCAAGTGGTCCAGATAGTACAGACTGTACGTCTGCGTCAAAACACAGCAAACACGCGAGGTCAGAGGGTGTGGAGGATTAGGTCCCGGCTCACAGGGCCTCCCCAGGACCTCTGTCCTTCACGAGGCCACACGCGGGGTGCTGGACTCCCGCATGCTGAGGGAGTCACGGACTTGCTCTCTGCTGCCTCCACTCCGTCTTAGCTTGCACCTCCTCATGTGCAATTGCCTAGACTTTTGAGCACAAGCACAGTTAAAGATCCTCACGAGAAAAATCTACCTGCTTTCACTCAAATCAGAGTCTTTGGTTGGTTTCTTTATGTAGTCACCAACTGCTTTAAAATTAAGTATAGGCAGAGATGCACTAATACTTCTTATAATGTTAGACTAGGTTTAATAAAGCAATTATTCTTCAGTGGAAAATTTAAAAATATGGATGAGTGATTTAAAAAATCCGCTTAAAGCACTGAGGAGTGAACAACTCGGAAAAAATGACTGGGCCACAACGCGCAAGAAGGAGGGTGTTCAGGTGCGTGAACCCAGCGTGCCGGACGAGGCACAAGAAGGAGGGTGTTCAGATGCGTGAACCCAGCGTGTCGGATGACGCGCAAGAAGGAGGGTGTTCAGATGAGTGAACCCAGCGTGCCGGACGAGGCGCAAGAAGGAGGGTGTTGAGATGTGTGAACCCAGCGTGTCGGATGACGCGCAAGAAGGAGGGTGTTCAGATGCGTGAACCCAGCGTGTTGGACGAGGCGCAAGAAGGTGGGTGTCCAGATGCGTGAACCCAGCATGTTGGACGAGGCGCAAGAAGGAGGGTGTTCAGATGCGTGAACCCAGCGTGTTGGACGAGGCGCAAGAAGGAGGGTGTTCAGATGCGTGAACCCAGCGTGTTGGACGAGGCGCAAGAAGGAGGGTGTTCAGATGCGTGAACCCAGCGTGTCTGGGCCGTGACCTGGGGCGTCGGCTGACGCCGAGGCAGTGGAGAGCCTGCTCGGCACCTCTGACTTCCCTCTGTCCGGTGGAGTCGAGCCTGCTGAAGGCTGATGCTCCGATCAGGTCCCCAGAGTCTGCGTCTGAGCCTTAAGGGCAATGAAGTGAAACAGCCAGGTCACACCCAGCGGTGTTTGGTTGGCCTGGAAAGCACGTGGCTTTTTGAGGGACCAATAATTGATAATTCCTGATGAGGCCACTCAAGACAGGGGGTGGAGAGAGACAGAAATATTCATAGATTTAGCAGACACTAAAAAGATAATAACAAGATAGTAAGAACAACATTATACCAGTAAATCTTATATTTTATATTAACTGGAAACATCCTAGAAAAATACAACCCACCAAAATTACTACAAAAAAAGAAATTTAAAAATCTAAACTGTAACTATTAAATCAAGTTGATCCATAATTTAATATCTTTCCAAATAGATCTAGGCCTGGAAGTCTTCACCAGGGAATTCTTCCAAACATTTAAGGAAAAAATAATAGCTAATTTTATACAAATTCTTCTCAAGAAGAGCTTAAAAAGGAACACTTTGGAATTGACTGAAAGGTCAGTGTGATGCTGTAAGAAAATATGGCACATGCGTCTGGCCTTGCTCCTGGTTCCATCACTGAGCACCTAGAACCCTCTCACCCCACCTGAGTTCACACCTTCAAGGGGACTCCTGGCCGTCCCTGCAGACCTTCAGGAGGCAGGCCAGCGGCCAGAGGGACCAACCACATGGCAGGATGGCGAGACCCTCAGCCCATCCCCCGATACCTGGGGAGGGGAGGGGAGGGGCTGGCGGTCAAGTTAGGGACCAACGGCCCACGAGAGCACCGGTCGTGCCCTGTCCTGGAACCAACGTGATCCCCTACAGGACGGGCTTGGAGAGCTTCTGGGCTGGTGAGCACGTCCACCTGCCAGGAGGGAGGGGCCTGGTGGCCCCCAGCTCCTCGGGGACAGACACACTCCCAAGTTTGGGACCCTCCAGACCTGCCCCACTGACCTCTTCATCAGGCTGTTTGTCTGTATCCATTACAACATCCTTTATAGCAGACCAGCATATCTGCTAAGTAAAGTCTCCCCAAGTCTGGGGGCCGTCATAGCAAATATCAAACCTGGGGCGGACCCCGGGACCCTGACTGGGGGCCACACTGGACATGCTCGTGACGGGCGTCTGCTGGGGCCGCCTCGAGGGAGCCCTGATCCCTGGGGGCCACACTGACCCGGCGGTTAAGTGTCAGAGCCGAGTTCAGTGGGGTGGTCCCCTAGCTGGTGTCCACGGGGGCGCGGGGCGCTGGCTGCTGTGTGCGCATGTGTCTAGGGTCAGAAGCACTGGGAGCAGAAAACAGCTTGGAGCCAGTGTAACTTCTCACCCCGTCCTGACAAGCGTGTACTGTGAAAGGAAAACTGAATACCAACTTTTCTCATCAACACAGAGGCAAACACCCCAAACAAAACATTAGCCTGTTGAACCTGATGATAAATGAAATGAATAATACATCTCAACCAAGCTGAAGGAATGAAAGAGAAAAAAATTATCATTTGAATAGATAGAGAAAAATATTTAATAAGAACCTATAGCTGTTTGTGGGACTTCCCTTGTGGCTCAGCTGGTGAAGAATCTGCCTGCAACGCGGGAGACCTGGATTTGATCCCTGGGTTGGGAAGATCCCCTGGAGAAGGGAAAGGCTCCCCACTCCAGCATTCTGGCCTGGAGAATCCCATGGACTGTGTAGACCGTGGGTTTGCAAAGAGTCAGACACAACTGAGCAACTTTCACTTTCATACTTGTTTAAGCTTAAAACTCTTAGCAAATAGAAATAAAAGAACTTGCTTAACGAGTGAAGAGTGTCTGTGAACACCCAACAGCATCGGTCACGTGAGTCTTGCTAGGACCAGGAGGCCTCGCCGCCTGTGGAGTTGAGCTGGAGGCAACCAGGCAAGTAAGGTGAGGCGAGGGAACAGTGTAACGGTCTCAAGCTAGGGAAGACGTTTGCAGATGAAATGAAGATTGCGCGTACACACATAAAATCCAAAGAGGCTATGGATCAATTACCAAAATTATCTGGGAGACGAGACAGACACAGAGGAGAAGCCGTGTGCACAGAGGCACACAGCTGCTGGTGGAGGCAGGGAGGACCCTCCCGGGCACCAGGGGGGAGTGCGGCCTGCAGACCCCTCGACAGCAGCCCAAGCTTTGAACCCGTGCCTCCGGAGCTGTGGGGAAGACCCTCCCGCTGCTTGGAGCACTCAGCAGCATCAGACGCCCTGGGGCGCAGCTGGACCACAGGCACAGGGGTGTGGTCTGCGCGGGGAGCATGCGTGCGGCACAGCTGCCCGTGGAGGGGCCCGGGGAGGGCCTGGGGCCCGACACACTCTCTGGGCCCACAGAAAGTCCAGCAGGCAGGACGCGGGGACGCAGGCCTGGGGGAGAGGCGCTGGGTCCACTCACCGGCTTCTGGATAGTTGACGAGTTGATGGTAAAGTCGCTCTGATCCTGTCTGAATGCAGATATGACTTCTTCGGGGCAGGCATAGGAAGCCCACTCTTCTAGGCTTGAGGGCAAGTCTTTGAGGCATTTGCCAGGAGCAGGGCTCTGGAACTGCAAAGCAAGAAGCCAGGCTCTGCTTTGGGAGGTGGAGCTGGAGGCAGACAGCCAGGGGGCCCCGTGGCAATGGAGGTCGTGAGCCCCGGGAAGGCAGCCCCTCTGGGGATGGGTGTGTGGTGGGGCTCCCTGGACACACCCAAGCCACAGACGACAGCTGGCACCACTTCCCACAGCCACTCGGAGCCTTGTGCCCTGGAAGCTCAGCAGGGCTGCGGGAAGGAGGCAGGGTGTCTCCCGAGGGTCCAGTCCAGCAGGATGGCCAGGGTGGAGGCAGTCCCTCCAGCTGATGAAGTGGCACGCACAGGCCCCCACGGGACGCAGAGAAAGGGCTGCCCTGCCCCGCACGGCCAGGGCTCCGGGAGAGCAGCTGATCACCAGGGCAAAGCCAGACCCTCCCGTGTCAGCCTCCTGACACTTGGGGCAGGGGCACTGAGGCCGCCTCACCTCCCAGGGCAGGAAAGTGGACAGACGAGCCAGGGCGCCCCTCGCCCTTCGAGGCCCAGCCTCTGGCATAAGGACGTGCAGGGGCTGCCGGGTGCAGCCCGCCCGCCCGGAGGGTGCGGTCACCTGCTTCGGGTCCCTCCCCTTGTCCTTGTCTCTGTCTCTGCTTTTCTCCTTCTCTTTTTTAGGCAACAACAAGTGTGAGCTTGCTGCTGCTGAAATTCTACTTTCTGAAGAGGATTTTCCTGCTGTTGAGAAAGAAACCTGTGAAAGAAATCCAAATTTGCAACGTTAATGTCTGACTGCAGCAGTGAAATTAAAAGATGCTTGCTCCTTGAAAGAAAAGCTATGACCAACTTAGACAGCATATTAAAAAGCAGAGACATTACTTTGCTGACAAAGGTCCGTCTAGTCAAAACTATGGTTTTTCCAGTGGTCATGTATGGATGTGAGAGTTGGACCATAAAGAAAGCTGAGCACCGAAGAATTGATGCTTTTGAATTGTGGTGTTCAAGAAGACTCTTGAGAGTCCCTTGGACAAGGAGATCCAATCAGTCCATCCTAAAGGAAGTCAGTCCTGAATATTCATTGGAAGGACTGATGCTAAAGCAGAAGCTTCAACACTTTGGCCACCTGATGCAAAGAACTGACTCCTTGGAAAAGACTCTGAAGCTGGGAAGGATTGAAAGCAGAAGGGGATGACACAGAATGAGACGGTTGGATGGCATCACCGACTCGATGGACTGAGCTTGAGCAAGCTCCGGGAGGTGGTGGAGGACGGTCTACAGGGTAGCACAGAGTCTGACATGACTGAACAGCAGTGACAGAAGCGGGCTTCCCTCCCGCCATGCAGATCTGAGAGCAGGCTGAGGACCCCACGGCTGGGCGCGGCCAGGCCACGAGCACTCAGCGGACTTCCTCCAGGACTCTGGGCCTGCAGATATGCGTGGCTGACTCTTAAGAAGGGTTTGTCAGTTCCATAAAATGAATTAATGTTTTTAATGAAGAACACACTCAAGTGACTTTTAATGGTTCTCCTAAAAAAACTGCAAGGGGGTAGGGGGCCTGGGGCATCTGGCAGACAAGGATGGCCTTCCTCGTCCTTCCCGACGCCAAATGCCCTGTTGTCCCCACCACATGGCTGGGGGCGGGGGGCGAACTTGCCCCAAGAAGAGAGGCCTGTCCTGCCAACGCTGTCCTGCTGGGGGTCACAGCCCAGGGAGGTTCCTGAGAAGACGAGGCCACCAGAAGCTGCCCTGGGGGCCCTGTAGACAGGTGGTAGGAAGGCGGCTATGTGAAGGGGTGCAGAGAAGGCTCTGGAAGCCCAGGGGCAGTGTGGTGGGAAAGCAGGTGTTGGGGGTGGTTGGGCAAAGGTGCTGGCCTGAGTCTTGCAGAGGAGTAAGCCCCCTTGAGTCTCCAGAGCAGGGGTCAGGGGGCACTGTGGAGGAGGAGAGGGACGTGGTCCCAGGAGAGACCAAGACCCCTGGGAGCACGACAGGGGCCTCACCTGCCAGATGCGGTGCAGGAAGGCGTAGGCCATGAGGCAGTAGTCCTGGTGGCCAGCGCCGCTCGGGGACACCACCAGGGCCAGCAGCGTGTAGGTGCGGGCCAGCGTCTCTAGCTGCCGCACGCTCTGCAGCTCCTGCAGGGATGGGGGACCCGGGTCCCCCGGGCCCTCCACGGCCCCCAGAGCGGACACCTGCGTGTCTGGAAGACAGGGCACTGCTGGCATCCCCACTGACTGGCCCAGGGCCCGCTGGCCCCCAGCCTGGGGCTGGTTCTCTTCCAGAGGGGCAGTGCCCCCTCCCAGGACTCAAGGTTGGCCTCAGGGACCGGCCTCCCAGGGCTCCCCCAGCCTGCCTGCAGGGACACTGGCCACATCCCAGGCTGGGGTAGGGGTCTGGGCTCTGCGGTCTACTTGGAGCCCCCCACCCACCATGCTTCCCTCTAGCTGGCTGAGTTGGGCGTGCGGACACACCCGGAAGGGGCTCGACACCAAGCGGACGAGCCCTTGAGCCTCTAGCTGATGCAGACAGGAGGCGGCCCCTCTCCCACCCTGAACTCTGCAGGTCTAGGAAGCGGCCGCCTTGGGGCTGGGAATGCTGGTCAGCGGCCCTGGGGCCCTCCGCTGCTCGGAGCACCATCCTCCTGGGGGGGCGGGGCCCGCCCTCCAGTGAGGCGCTCGCGCTGGCCCCCGGGGGGGCACCCAGGGCAGCTGCTGAGCGGCCACCAACCCCCGACCGCCTCCCCGAAGCGAGCTCGGCTCAGTCGGTCAGCCGCCACCCTCCCTCCCGGCGCTGGGCTGGGCCCCCGGCGCAGGGGCTCTAGTGGGCGCGAGGACGGGCACCCAGCGAGCGCGGCGGGGCCCTAACCTGGGCAAGCCCGCAGGGAGCGTGCCCGGAAGGGGGATGTGGGCACGGCGGCGCCCGGAGCTCCCAGCGGCCGGTGGCCCCCAGCCGGAGGCGCCCCTCACCTGCGCCCGCCTCACCCGGGGCCCCCACGCCGGCCGGCTCGGGGTCGCGCCCCACGCGGTGCATCCTCAGCAGGATGTCGACCGCCCACTTGAGGTGGAAGACCACGTCTCCCAGCGGGAACTGCCTGCGGTACAGCCACTCGCTGAACTCCACGATGTAGTCCACCTTCTGCCACTGGCTCTCCGGCTTCTTCGGGACCCAACAGAAAAGGCTGGAACGCGCGGCCCCCGCGGAGCGCCCCGCGGGCGTCGGGTTCCTCCGCTGCGAGAGCCGAGGGCGCCCACCAGGCTCGGCCAGACGCCACGGGCGACGGGCAGCAGGGCGGAAGCCTGGCGAGCGTCCCCGGCCTCCGCGCCCCGTGGCCGCCCCACGGCCCACCCGCCAGGCCCCCGGCAGGCCCCACGTGCCCCTCCTGCCCGCCCCCGGGGCGGTGGAGGCCTCAGGGGCTCCCTGCCGGCGCTCTGACCTCCGCGGGGGGCTCCTCCAGCACGTGGCCCCCGGGGCGCGGAGGGCAGGGGAGGTGCTGCACCCGAGGCCTGCACTAGGACACTGCCCGACACCGCCACCCGGCAGGCAGGTGGGCGGGCGGGTGGGTTGGGGGGGGGTGCTGCTGAACGGAGTATGCAAGCCCTGAGCAGGTCCTCCCCTCATTAGCACGAGGGCAGACAGCGCGAGAGGGTGGCCTGGAAGCCAGGTGACACCTGACCATCAGCGCAGAGAAGGGCTCAGATGGGGCCTCAGAATGGCCGTGGCGGCCACTGGTGGCTTTGACAGGAGCTGTGCAAGGCAGGTGATGGGGGAAAGTGGCATGGAAGGGAGAATGGGAACAGTGGAGCTGGGAAGACTGGGAGCCACAGACCAACAAACAGAGCAGGACCTCACGTCCCAGCAGACGCAAGACTGGACTCCAGATGGAGCCAGGGCTCAGCCAGGGGAGCTGCAGCCACGGCAGCCTCGCAGGAGAGGCAGAGAGCTTCAGGCCGAGGGTGACAGTTTGGTTTATCGGATACAAAGCTAAAAGCACAGCCTCCAGCAGCAGAAAAGATACATTAACTGGGCTTCATCAAGATTATAAGCTTTTGTGCTACAAATGACATCATCAAGAAAATGAGGAAGTAGCTGAAAAGACAACCTACGGAATGACAAAAAATACTTACAAATCATGTATCTGATGAGGGGCTTGTATCCAAAACACACAAAGCATATCTACAACCCAACAATAAGTAAACGCTGGGCTGGATGAAGCACAAGCTGGAATCAAGATTGCCGGGAGAAATATCAATAACCTCACATATGCAGATGACACCACCCTTATGGCAGAAAGTGAAGAAGAACTAAAGAGCCTCTTGATGAAAGTGAAAGAGGAGAGTGAAAAAGTTGGCTTAAAGCTCAACATTCAGAAGACTAAGATCACGGCATCTGGTCCCATCACTTCATGGCAAATAGATGGGGAAACAGTGGAAACAGTGTCTGACTTTATTTTTTTGGGCTCCAAAATCACTGCAGATGGTGATTGCAGCCATGAAATTAAAAGACGCTTATTCCTTGGAAGGAAAGTTATGATTAACCTAGACATTATATTAAAAAGCAGAGACATTACTTTGTCAACAAACGTCGGTTTAGCCAAGGCTATGGTTTTTCCAGTGGTCATGTATGGATGTGAGAGTTGGACTGTGAAGAAAGCTGAGCACCAAACAACTGATGCTTCTGAACTGTGGTGTTGGAGAAGACTCTTGAGGGTCCCTTCACTGCAAGGAGATCCAGCCAGTCCATCCTAAAGGAGATCAGTCCTAGGTGTTCATTGGAAGGACTGATGGTGAAGCTGAAACTCCAATATCTTTGTCATGCGAAGAGCTGACTCATTTGAAAAGACCCTGACGCTGGGAAAGATTGAAGGCAGGAGTAGAAGGAGACGGCAGAGGATGAGATGGCTGGATGGCATCACCGACTCAATGGACATGAGTTTGAGCAACCTCCGGGAGTTGGTGATGGACAAGGAGGCCTGGTGTGCTGTGTTTCACGGGGTCACAGAGTCGGACACGACTGAGCGACTGAACTGAACTGAATAATAAGTGGACAGATGACCAAATTAAAAAATATGCAAAGCATCTGACATTTCTCCAAAGACATGCAGATGGCCAGTAAGGGCAGGAAAGGACGTTTGCTGTTAGTTACTAGGGAAATGCAAGTCCTACCAGGATTCAAGTAGTTAGAGAGTCATCATGTGGCCTGGCAGTCCACTCCCAGGTATGTGCCCAAGAGAATAACTGTACATGCGTCTGTGCAAACTCCTGCACACGTGTGTCACGGAGCTAGTAAGTGGAAGCAACACAGGCCCGGGGACACACGTCCACCCACAGGACGGAAGTCTGTCCAGCCGCTGGGAGTGGAGCCCCGACGTGTGCCTCCCCAGACAAGGCCCAGGGAGGGCGGCCGGGTCCAGAGTACCTGCCGGCCTGCTCCCATCCTTGTGCCCCTGGCTCCCTGGGGCTGGCGGGGAGGTGGGGAGGGACAGGGTGCCAACTGACCTGGGGGTTGGGGGTGCCAAAGTGTTCTGAAAAGGACTGAGACGGGGGCTGCACAGCCCTGCAAATTTATGAAAAGCTTGGCCAGCGGCCCCCCACCTGGCCTCGGGAGCCCTGGCCTGGCTTCAGGAGGTGCAGGGGCGCCCATGAGCACTTGTCGGGGAGCCAGGCCTCTGCTTGGCCACAGGAGCCTGTGCTTAGACCCTTTCCTGGGGGACACCCCAACCTGAGAGTGCTCAAATCGGGGTGCCTGCCCTTCCCCAGATCTCCAAGTGCATCGAGAGGAGCCTGTGTCTTAGCTTCTGGGGGTGTGGGCTGTCCCCAAGGACCCCCAAACTCTGCAGAGCCCTGTGTCCTCCCTGACCCACTGGCCACCCCCCCCACCTCCCCCCAGGCACCCGCAGCCTCGCTGGGACCACATCCCTCAGGCAGGAGGACGGCGTCTCAGGCCTGGCTCTGCCCCCTGCCCCACTCTCCTCCCAAGGTACCAGGTGCCTCCCCAGCCCAAGCGCGGGCCCCCAGCCGCGCCCCGCTGACCTGCAGGGCCTGGATGGCGCTGTGGTAGCAGGCCAGCTCGCCGTGCACGCTCTTGGAGTTGAGGGCCAGGCGCTGCCACATGTGGGCCAGGTACTCCTCGCTCTGGTCCCTGAACTTCTGGATCTCCATCAGGAAGCTCTGGCCGAGCTTGGCCTTCACGATGACCATGTGTTTGAAGATCAGGCTGAAGAAACATCAGGGAGAAATTAACGCCTGAACTGAGCGGTAAAAGCCGCGAACATACAGAATGCACCGGAATGGACGTGTTTGTCCGTGTTCCCACTTACAAAGAGAAAACAAAACAAAAGCTGAGTGTCTTGGAAACAGTGTGTTGCACTGTGTCTTGTTAATTTATCATTTGTGTGTGTTGGGTGTTAAATCCTTTCTCTTCTTGTGCTGAGTTCTTAGGAGGGAAATAAAACCACCAGAGGAAAGGGGAGAGTGAGGGCTGTGGGGGGAGGCACCCTGGGGGCTGGGGAGGGCACCTTGGTGGGCTGTGGAGGGCTCCCTGGTGGGCTGCGGGGGGCTCCCTGGGGCTGGGCACTCACAGGCGGGGCGCCGTCCGCGGCAGCACCTGCATGGCCTCGTCCAGCACCTTGAGGCCGCCCTCCCAGTCGTCCTGGTCAGCGTGGCTGTGGAAGAGCAGCCCGTAGAGCGCGGCCCGGACCGTCAGGTCGTCCTCGGTCCCTGCGGTGGGAGAGGGGGCTCAGGGGGCCCTGGGAACACCAGGGTGCCGGGTGACGGTCCTGGGAGTGGGGCGCGAGCAGCTTGAGGAGACCCCACCCAGGCGTCCGCAGGACCAGGGGCCCCAGGAAGCACGGGGGACACGGCCGCCAAGGCCTCCTGCCTCAGAGCCGGGCGGCCAGCAGGACCGCATGTGCTTCCGGCCACCACGCGCTCGCGGTCTTCGAGCCTCAGACACGTGCAGGGCTGCCCTGCAGGGCCAGCCTCGGGGCGAATGCCTCGGTCCTCTTGGGGGTGACGGCTCAGGGGTCCTCACGGCGCACCCTGCCCTGCTGTCCACGCCCCACAGCCTCATCTCCACCAGCTGCCCCACTGCACCCTGCCTCCCCAGGCTTCCCCAGCCCTGCAGGCCCAGGGTGGAGGCCGGAACCCAGACCTCGTGCACCGCTCACTCCAAACAGCGCGGCGCTGCCTGGGCCTCAGCCCCAGCCAGCCAGCCCGCCAGTCAGTTCAGTCGTTCAGTCACTCAGCCGTGTCCGACGCTTTGCAGCCCCGTGGACTGCAGCACGCCAGGCCTCCCTGTCCATCACCAACTCCCGGAGTCCAGCAAATCCATGCCCATTGAGTCAGTGATGCCATCCCACCATCTGTCGTCCCCTTCTCCTGCCCTCAGTCTTTCCCAGCATCGGGGTCTTTTCCAATGAGTCTGCACTTCACATCAGGTGGCCAAAGTACTGGAGTTTCAGCTTCAGCATCAGTCCTTCCAATGAACACACAGGACTGATCTCCTTTAGGATGGACTGGTTGGATCTCCTTGCAGTCCAAGGAACTCTCAAGAGTCTTCTGTAACACCACAGTTCAAAAACATCAATTCTTCCGTGCTCAGCTTTGTTTATAGTCCAACTCTCACATCCATACATGACCACTGGAAAAACCATAGCTTTGACTAGACGGACCTTTGTCAGCAAAGTAATGTCTCTGCTTTTTAATCTGCTGTCTAGGTTGGTCATGGAGAAGGCAACGGCACCCCACTCCAGCACTCTTGCCTGGAAAATCCCATGGACGAAGGAGCCTGGTGGGCTGCAGTCCATGGGGTCGCGAAGAGTCAGGCACGACTGAGCGACTTTACTTTCACTTTCCACTTTAATGCATTGGAGAATGAAATGGCAACCCACTCCAGTGTTCTTGCCTGGAGAATCCCAGGGACTGGGGAGCCTGGTGGGCTGCCATCTATGGGGTCACACAGAATCGGACACGACTGAAGCGACTTAGCAGCAGCAGCAGCTAGGTTGGTCATAGCTTTTCTTCCAAAGAGCAAGCGTCTTTTAACTTCATGGCTGCAGTCACCATCTGCAGTGATTTTGGAGCCCCCCAAAATTAAGTCTGCCACTGTTTCCATTGTTTCCCCATCTATTTGCCATGAACTGATAGGACTGGATGCCATGATCTTAGTTTTCTGAATATTGAGTTTTCAGCCAGCTTTTTCACTCTCCTCTTTCACTTTCATCAAGAGGCTCTTTAGTTCTTCTTCACTTTCTGTCATAAGGGTGGTGTCATCTGCATACGTGAGGTTACTGATATTTCCCCTGGCAATCTTGATTCCAGCTTGTGCTTCATCCAGTACAGCATTTCTCATGATATACTCTGCATACAAGTTAAATAAGCAGGGTGACGAAATACAGCCTTGATGTACGCCTTTCCCAATTTTGTACCAGCCTGTTACTCCATGTCCAGTTCTAATTAATGCTTCTTGACCTGCACACAGATTTCTCGGGAGGCAGGTCAGGTGGTCTGGTATTCTCATCTTTTTTAAGAATCATCCACAGTTTGTTGTGATCCATAAAGTCAAAGGCTTTGGTGTAGTCAATAAAGCAATAAAGTGGCCTCAGCCCCACTGTCCATCAAAGCAGAGGCCCCATAGCTGGTCCCAGATGCTCAGGCTGTCCTGTTTTGCATCAGTGACCATGTAGCTCTCTTTCCTGTGTTTGAATCACTATAGCAAAGGGGTGAACATGCCCAGGATCCTGCCGGCATGCCATCTAGCTGCCGGCTAAGAGGACAGCAGCAACTCCCACCCCCCCAGCCCCTGAGGGTTCTCTGTGCTCCTCTTCCCCTCTGCCCCTCCCGTCAGTGCCGGGACGGAGTTCACAGGAGCAGCTGGATTTAGGGTCATGATCAGATAAACTGGTCAACATCTGACACGCAGGAACCATGTGGGTCCTCCTCACAGCTCAGCCAGCGCAACATGGAGCCACACGCTTGAGGCGATAGGGCTCCTCACAGTCAGGCTATTTGTTACTGCAGCTCAGCATCTCCTAACCTGACCAGTGCAACTACCCAGGCATCATAGACAGAAATGTACCATTTAGCTGCAAGCTGTATGCAAATACCTTTCCAGTGTTCACTCTTTAATTTCCTGCGTTTCTCGTTATTCTCTCATCATTTAAATTCTCATGTATCTGAAAGTGTGCCTTTTTGACCACTCTAAACTTTAGGAAGTAATCTTTCCTCAAAACACTGCTTTGCTCAATTCTAGTTTCTCGTTTTCCCTATAATTTGAATTTTTACAGCTGCTAACACTGTAGCCATGTGATGTATATTTCAGCACATGGAGTAAACTGTAGCCGGGGTGCCGGGTGCGCCAGGGGGTACAGGTTCCCCACAGCCCGGCTCCTTGCAGGTCCTGAGCGTCTGGGCTGCCGTCTGCGTCTCCCCCGGCCGCACCAGCAAACAGTCTGAACTGCTGGGTCTAGAGCTCAGCTTAATAATTATATACAGGCACATTCTCGTTCACTATTTTAAATCAGAGTTTCTCTCTCACAGACTCTGCAGTGCCTGAGGGAGCGGCTGCTGCTCGAATCCACATGTTCAGCCTTCCCAGTGTACACCTCGGCCCCTACACTAACAAGGATGGGCTACTCTATTTTTTAGCAGATAGATAGTCATCTTATCTTAGAAATAAATCATAGAGGATTTACTGTCTTAAGATCACTTTTTCCCACAGAAATGTATCTCCACGTTGCTATGGCTATAGACGTGTGAGGTACCTGCCAGAATAAGCCAGGGAGCAGCCCTCAGGGCTTGGTTTCCTTGTGAGCACAGCGGGGGTTCCTGGTTGTTTGCAAAGGGCCCGCTCCGTGCCCAGCCTGTGTTCAGCGCTGACCTGGCACTACCTCTGCTTACAGCCATGACTTTGCCAGCTCTACAGAGACTGCAAAAGCAACTAAAAGCACGCGCACTTCCCAGCCTACAAACCTGGGAGGAAATTCCCTTCCGTCATCCCTCCGCTTTGGAAGTCGGCCGTGGGCCACTGGTGCAGAAGCAACGTTCCCCCTTTCTCCTGAAGTAGAAACAGATCAACAACACAGACGGCAAAGCTGCAATGTATTATTTCATCAGTTTGCTTTTCATTTGGCTCCATATCGAATTATGGAAATCACAGCTAAACTTCTGAAATGCTGAGGCCCCAGAAGTGGACTCACATTTCGCTCCAGTTGAAGGTTCACTGGCTTAGAACCGAGGCACTCACGGGCGCACACACGCACAGACTAGGCAGACTAGCCCTCAACACAGCTTATGGCTTTTAATGACACAAAGCATCCGAGGCAGCTTTACAGCTTTGAATCAAGGGGATCAAGAGCACATTAGGAGAACTTAATGGGACAGGACAAAAGCAGGGCTCCGGGGAAGATCATTGCTGCAAATGCCAGCGCTGAGAAAGAAGACAGACCTCAAACCCACAGTCTAACTTCACACCTTAAGGAATGTGGGGGGGGGGGCTAAATCCAAAGGTGGGGTGGTTATTAAATATAGAGCACAGAAAACAACAGGAAAAAGCAACGCGAGATCAACAAAGCGGACAGACCTTTAGCTAGAGCGACAGAGAAAGAAGACCCAAGGAGCTGAAACCAGACGCGGAGGCGGAAGCAGCAGTCTCAGCCCCACGGTGACAGAAAGAACTGCCGCATCCACAGACCACCAATCGATTAGCAACTCTATTCCAACAAACTAGACAACATAAAAGAAGCAGAGAAATCCCTCCAAACACTCAAATCGCCTAAGCTGACTCAGGAAGAAACAAAAAAATTTCAACAAACTTCTAACAGTAAAGTCTGAATCAGTAATCAGAAACCTCCCAATAAAGAAAATTCTTCGACAAGACGGCTTCATGGGTGAATTCTACCAAACGTTTTGAAAAAGAACCACACTGACCCTTCTCAATTCTTCAAAAAACTGAAGAGGAGGGAATAGCTCTTAACTCGTTCTATGAGACCAGCATTACTTTGACAGGGGTCCAGATAAAGACACCACAAGAAAGGAAAATGATGGATGAACATCCTTTATGAATATAGAAATTCTCAACAAAATACGCTGCCGAATCGCACATTGAATCCAACAAGATGGTAAACCATTATTCACCATGACCAAGCGAGCTCCATCCCAGGAACACAGGGGAGTCCCAGATAAAGAAGGCATCGTATCAATACAAGGGGTAAAGGAGAAAGCCACACGGTCACCTCAACTGATGGAGCGAAGGCACTTGACAAAATCCACAAAAATTTCATCACATCGCCCAGAAGTAGGGGGAAACCCCTCGGCGCAATAACGCTGGCCCTCTGCTCCCGGGGCGGGCGGCCTGGCCCTCGCGGCCCCGCGGCGCTGCCCTGCCCGGGCGGGCCGCGGGCGCCGCACACCTGCCTCCGGGCCTCCGTCCTGCTGAGGATGCCGATGAGCCTCTGCGCGGCGCTCCTGCACTTCTTCCGGCCGCCGGCGGAGGAGAGCAGCGGGAGCCAGGCGTTCCAGCAGTGCCGGGCGGCCAGCATCCCCAGGGCGCTGCTCCCTGCGATGCCTGCAAACCTGCGGGGAAGGCCCGGCCTCGACTGGCGCTGGGGCTGGGGGCCCAGGTCCGCTCCGCAGGGCCTGGACGGGCTCCTCCCGGCAGTCCGCGCACCACCCTCCGCTCGCGGTTTCTTGGGCCCATCCCCGTTCAGCCGTCCATGCAGCCCGGGACCCTGGGGGTGGACTGGGGATCGCTGCACGGGGCAGGAGATGACCCTGGCCACAGGGCCCTCGGGGAGGCGGCACCCTGGGGACAGTCCCCGCGGAGCACCCAGCATCTCCACCCACGGCCACTGGCCCTCGAGAGCCAGCGCGCACCTGGCGCTCTCGATGAAGGCCTTGGCGGCCGCCAGGCGCAGCTGCTTCCGCCCCTTGAGGTTCTCCATGATGCTCCTGCCCTGGATGCAGGCCACCGAGCTCAGCATCTCTGCCAGCAGCTGAACCTCCACCCTGGAGGCAGACAAGCGCCTGGGCTCGCAGGAGGCTCCACAGGGAGGAAGGCGCTGCAGAAGGGGAGGGCCCCAGGAGCCGCCCGGCGGGGGAGGGTGCGGGGGCGGCCGGAGGTGGCTCGTTAGTTAGTGAACGGCCCGGAACCAGAACTAACCTCTGAGTCCAGCCAACCCGCAGGGCCGTGAGACAGAATCACAGACTGATGTCTGAATGACTACTTTGTAGGGTGTCTTGCGCGGCAGTGTGAATGGAAGGAGGCCCCACCCCAGGCGAGGTCCGGCCCTGCGGGAGCAAGGGGGCCCTGTCCCCAGTGCCGCAGAGCACGACTTGTTCAGCGGCCTTCGCTCTGCACTGAGAACTGAGAGCCTACAGTTCAGACTGCAACATCAGGTGCCAGGAGCGCTCTCCTCTCAGCGGCTCGTGCACTCACAAGACGGGCATTCCTGCAGCTTGGCCTGGGGGCACCAGACTCACTCCAGGAGAAAAGCACTGGTTCCTGGGGAGACCCACCTCCCCATGGCTGGGACACCCTGAAGCCAGGGACCTGAGTGCAGGAGCCGCCAGCTACTCGGCCACCCTGTCCATCAGGAGTCCAGGGGAAAAGGAGGCTGCTCCTCGGCCTGCAAGGATCAGGGTCTGCGGGGCCCGGTCAAGTCCACTCTAGGGATGAATGGCAAGCTGGCTCCGTCCCCCGGGAGGCGGGGGGAGAGCCTGCCTGAGTGGGCCTTGGCATCCTGGAGACCTGAAGACCAGGACGGCGTCCTTGGGGAGAGCCTGTCAAGGACAGCTGGGCGACCTGCTGAGTGTCCTTTTGCTCTGCCTGCACTGGAGGAGAATGTTGGAATCTACAGCTGTAATTGTGACTGTGCCTAATTCTTTGACTTTTGAAGCTCTGCGGTTAAGTATACGCGCACTTAGGCTTCTACATTTTCTTGCTGATTGAACCTTTCCTCTGATCGCACTTCCTACAGCCCACCAGTGCGCCTACACCCGCGGCCGGCAGAGCCCATCTTCTGCCCCCTTAAACTATTCCTCCATGTCTTCTTGTATTTGGAGGGTCTCTCGTGAAAATGGCTTCCAGTTGGGTCTTGCTTTTTGTGTCCAGTGGGTCAACCTCTGCATCTTCCCTGGAGCGCTGGCCTGCTGCTCTTAACCCCTTTTCTGACGTGGTCAGGCGCAGTCTTCCACTTTGCTGTTTTCCTTTTGTCTCGTGTGTCCTGTTTCTTTCCACCCCCTTTCGGATTAATTGAATATTTTTTAGTATCCAACTTTATCTCTCCATTGGGTTTTCCATTATAAGCCTTTGTTTTCTTCTGTTTGTAGTACTTGCCTAGTGATGACAGGGTACACCCTTCACGGATCACAGTGTGGTTAACTGACGTCACGTCACTGCACGGATGACAGGAGGCCACCACACGGGTGTGTGTCTCTCAAGCCCATCCTCTGTGTAGCCACCGTCACACACTTTACTTCCACATCTCTCAGTAATCTCATAGCACAATGTATGTTTGTTTTAAAACAGCATGTGCCTTTTAAGGGCTTCCCAAGTGGTGCTAGTGGTAAAGAGCCTGCCTGCCAATGCAGCAGATGTAAGAGATGTGGGGTTGGTCCCTGGGTCGGGAGGATCCCCTGGAGGAGGGCATGGCAACCCACCCCAGTCTTCTTGCCTGGAGAATCCCCATGGGCAGAGGAGCCTGGTGGGCTACAGTCCACGGGGTTGCAGAGAGTCAGCCACGACGGAGCGGCTGAGCACAGCACACAGGCCAGTGTCTTTTAAGGAACTGAAGGGGGAAGAGCTGTGCACGCTCAGCCGCACGCCCGCAACTCAGGCGTTTGCCGCTGCTTCCCGAGCGGAGTCTCCATCGGGGACCACCCTCCTTCAGGCAGGACAACCTCCCGAGCACATGTGCTCCGCGTTGGCTCTTCTGGGGATGGAGTCCCTCAGTTTCAATTAATCTAAAATGTCTTGACTCTGCCTTCATTTACTGAAGACTATTTTTGGTGGAGATAGAGTCCTAGGTCGACCTGGCTTTTCCTTCTTGCCACTTACAATGGGCCGCATGGCTCCCGAAGAGAACCTGGACCTCATCCGCGTGTGCGAGGTGTCTGCTTCCCTTCAGGGTTTTCCTGTTGCCTCTGAGATTGTAGCCCAGCGATTTGACTACAATAAATACAGGTGCAGTTTCCTTTATATGTTTATCTTGCCTGGGGTTCACCGAAAATCCTGGATCTCTGTTGGTATCTTTAATGCAGTTTGAGACAATTTCCACCTTGCTCTCTGGCCTCTGACCTTCCAAGACCCCACCTGCACGTGTGCGGCTGCAGCCGCCTCCCCCAAAGGCGCTGCTCCTGTTCTTCAGGCCTTCCCTGCTGTGCGGTTTCCATCGTCTGCTGGCCAGTGTCCGGGCCCTCCCAGTGACGGGTCCACGTCAGAGATCATACTCGTCACTTCTAGAATTTTCCCCAGTTCTTTATTATAGTTCCCATTGCTTTGTTGAAATTCCCCGCCTATACACTAATTTGTCTATGAAAATCCTTTCTTTCTTGTATTTATAATCACGGTTTTAAGCCCATCGTCTGCTGACTCCAACACCTGTGTCATGTCTGAGCCTGCTCTTTCTCCTGGGCCACCCACGATTTCATTTTTCCACGTGTCTAGCGACTTCTGCTGCTATGCTGGGCAGTGGGGGTGGGGGGCTGTATTGCTCAGAGCGTAGCTGAGATAGCCTCCTTTAAAGGGAGATTGGGTTTCACTCTGGCAGCCGGCAGCCAGTGAATTTCCTTGTGGCTCATCCTTATCCGACTGAGATCTGGGTCGGGCTCTAGGGTACGTCTTGCAGAGCCCTTACAGCCCTGCCCCTAAGGCCTGCTCTTCCTAATAAGAGAGGTTCAGGGGACGATCCCTGGCTCCTGGGTCGGCACAGGAGCTCCCTCATCTCTGTCACTTGCTTCTGCCACGCATGCATGGCACCTTCTCGCCGCAGGAGCCTCCTTCCGCCTCGCGTCCTGTGGGGTCCAGCTGCCCCGGCAGCCCCCGGCTTTGATCTCCGGCCCCCTCGATTGTTTCTCCTCTCGGGGCTCCTCCGCCTCCCTACCCCAGGCAGAGGCTGCACGTGCGGTTCACGTCTGACGGTCTCTTCCTGCAGGAAGCGCTGCCTTGGGCCATCTGCTGGCCAGTGTCTGGAAACAGACGCTTCATGTATTTTACCAAGTTTTACAATTTTGTTTTAATAGCACAAGCATCAGAGAAGGCGATGGCACCCCACTCCAGTACTCTTGCCTGGAAAATCCCATGGACAGAGGAGCCTGGTAGGCTGCAGTCCATGGGGTCGCAAAGAGTCGGACACAACTGAGCGACTTCCCTTTCACTTTTCACTTTCATGCATTGGAGAAGGAAATGGCAACCCACTCCAGTGTTCTCGCCTGGAGAATCCCAGGGACGGGGGAGCCTGGCGGGCTGCCGTCTGTGGGGTCGCACAGAGTCGGGCACGACTGAAGCGACTCAGCAGCAGCAGCACAAGCATATGAGATCCATTATGTGTCATGGCTAGAACTGGCAGAAAAAGTGACTTAAATTCATATATAAAGACCCAACAGTGATGACGATTATGTTAAATAAAAATGCTAAACAAAGTGGAAAGGTAACCTCTGTTGGTTTACTTTAGGGATCGGTGTGAAGTTTATATTTTACATTAATAGTATAAACATGAAACGGATTCTGGTAATTACACACTTGCCCTGGAGGAGGGCATGGCAACACACTCCAGTACTCTTGCCTGGAGAATCCCGTGGACTAAGGAGCCTGGCGGGCTGCCGTCCATGGGGTCGCAAAGAGCACAGCCACGCGAGCTCCACTGTGTGTCATGCGTCCACGTGAGAATGCTAGGCGACTAGTAACAGCACTGTTTTTCACCAAGATCTGGAACCTGTTTGCACTATTGTTGTGAAATGCTATCTTAAAAATTACTGTGACCAATTCCACTGTTTATATAGCTTGCAAAATAGGAAAAATAGCATAAAAATTTGAAATGTGTATATGCATGTGTGTGTGTGTGTATATATATATATATATATAATTTTTTTTTTTTTTAAGGTGAATCATTTGCAGGACATGCACAGGGCTGAAGCTGACGGGATCTTGCTGACTAGGGCCAGGGGCAGGGCTGTGAGCGGCCAGCAGGGCCATGTGAAGTGTGGCACGCCCTTTAGAGACCGCTGGCCTCTGCCTCTCCAGCCTCCCAGCGCCCAGCTCCAGGCCTGCACACAGCCGGTGCTCAGCGTGGGTGAGGGAAGGGGCGAGCCCACGGTCAAGCCCCGGGAGGGGCGGCCCCACTGGGCGCAGTGACACCGGCCGCCACGAGAGGGCAGCAGTAGTCTACAAATGAGTCCCCAAAGGCCACGCGAAAGCCAAGCTTCCAGCCTCAGGGACCTGCCCTCTATTGCCACAGGTAAACATCTCTATTTAGAGCCTAGTTTATTAGGCCAGGAGTTGCTGTTCTAAAATAAAACTCGATTTAAGGATCACTGGTGAAGCAAAGGTGGCCGGGCGCCCCCCGCTCTGGGCCTTGGGAAGCTCCGCTGTGCCTGCCGCAAGCAGTGCCGCCGGCCTCATCAGCCACCGAGGACGTCGCAGCGCCGACTTCTCGCAGCTGTTTCTTTCTTTCAGAATTAGCTTCTGAGCTTTTTATCAAGGTGGCGCCTACCGCGTGGTTAAGAACTCTCCACCCAGCTCCCAGTCTGCTCCCCAGGAAGAGCTGACCCCAGCCTTCAGCTCTGTGCCCTAGTGGGCACATTTTCTCTCCAAAAAGGGGCTTCCTTCTTGGTTTCCCGGTTTATGAAGTTTACCCAGAACCGACAGAAGTCTCACCACGGGGAACGCGCCGCAGGGCCTCCTCAGACCGTCCTCTGCCCTCTGCCCGACGTACCAGCGCTACTGGCCCTGGCACTGCTTTTATTTCCATTTATTCTCTCTGCACCTCGGAGTATCCTGTAGACCGTCAAGTGGCGCTCCACCACTCAGCCTCCCAGCTGCGGGTCTTACACACCTGTCCTCTCCCTCTTCCCGCTGCTAAAATATGTTAGCTGTGCTTTCACTGTATTTTCGTGCTGTCAAAATTGGTAGCCCTTACGTTTTATTGGGTAACCATGGATAAACCTCCTTTGACAAAATGCTAGTCCTAACACAGAAATATCAATAAACACCACGACAGCGTCAGCTCAGGCAGCATATTACTTCCGTGTCTCCTGGCGTTTCCAGTTGCCTTTTCTCCCTTCTTCCTCCTCTGGTCGTGCCCCTACATCCTGGCAGAGGCGGCCCGCAGCCAGCAACACAGCTCGGCAACTTTTCTGGATTGAATCTCTTATCTGCAGCATCCAACATCTTTTCCTTTTTTGGTTTACTCCTTCATTTTTCCAGAGTGTATCCTCAAGTAACTTTCTAGAAACAGATGTATGGCAAATACGTTTTCTGTTTAAAAGTAACTTTCTTTACTCGGATGCCTGAAAGTCTGGGTGAGTTAGAATTACATGTAGAAATCTACTTCCACTTAGACCACTCTACTTTCTTTTAGCTTCAAGTGATGGTTCCTGAGAAGACTGCTGCATTTCTATTTCCTACTTCTTTGCAGATAGCTTCCTTCTAACAGCTATAGGATATGCTTCTTATGACCTGACTGTCCTGTGATGCATTTGGCTGGGAGCATCTCTTCATTCTTCTCACTGGTCATAGCGTTGGAGAGTCAGTCATGAGAGTCAGTCCCCTGCGCAGGGAACTCTCCTGCGCCGCTCTTTTCCTAATTCCTCTCTTAAGAGCTCTTTCCTCCCTCTTCCTTTAATTCCAATAGTTGGGTGTTGGATCTCCAGTACATTTCCCATACAGCCTCTGGCTTTTCTGTCACGCTTTCTGTCTGTCCTTCTTTACATATTTCCTGAGAGATTTCTTCACATTTCACCTTCTAGCTCTTCACTGACTCTATTTTCACTTTCAGAAATTAGCTTTCTGATTTTCAAGAGCTCTTTAATCCTTTCCCTTTTGCTTCTTATTCCTTTTCCATAATAAGTAAGTAAGTAAGTGTTAGCTGCTCAGTCGTGCCCGAATCTTTGAGACCCCATGGACTGCAGCCCACCAGGCTCTTCTGTTTGTGAGATTTTCCAGGCAAGGATACTGGAGTGAGTTGCCATTTCCTTCTCCAGGGGATCTTCCCAACCCAGGAATTGAACCCAGGTCTCCTGCACTGCAGGCAGAATCTTTACCGACTGAGCTACAAGGGACGTCCTTTTCCATACTACTACATTTTAATTTTTAAATGTTACATCTTCTCAAGATATTGGAAGTTATTTACTTTCATAATGTTCACTCAGATCATCATGTGATCTGTGAAATGAATCACAGAGGCCTCAGCTGTCTGAGGCCTGTTGGGGAGGTCCCATGCCCCCCATGCACCTCACCTACCCCAGACAGGAGGGCCCCCCGCCCACACGCCCCAGACAGGTGCCTCCACTTACTGTCCAGATGGAGGCAGAAAAAGCGCCTCCGCCCCTCCCACTCTCTGGCAGCCCAGCCAGTAGGGACGGTCGCAGCCAGCCAAAAGGAAGCCTTCTGCACTTCAGGCCCCAGCTCCTCCGGCGACTCCGGTCACTGCAGGCCCTCCTGACACCCCTTTTCATATAAAAGTAAGCTCCCCTCCTTGCTTTCTGGATTCTCTGTCGTCCACAAAGTTTGCATTTACCTAAGTGCAATTCTTCTGCTGTTCCCTGAAAGAACCTGCCTTCCCTGGGAGATAGCTGGCCGTTATTTAATTGTGGCTCTCTCATCCTAAGCAGTTTTCCTTATTTCTTCCTGCTGGTGTTCTCTTTAAAGCTGAAACCTTTTCAAAACTCTGAGAAACCTCAGTTCATGCGTGATGAACGTGGCTTATTTGCTGATGGGCACAGCTTTACAATGGTCAGTGGACGCTAGTGTCTGGCGGGGAACCCCAGGACACTAGGGTCCTGGGATCCTAGTGTCCTGGGGACAGGAACCCACCTGTCCAGGGTCCAGGAACCCGCAGGGGTTCCGAGAAGAACCCCAAGTCCCTGCCTGGTGTCAGACGTCCTGCCGGGCAACCGGGTACTCTGTGTATTACCCCTGCGCCTTCTCTGTCTCCCCGCACTGGGCACCTGGGCTGGCCGCCCCCTCATCTTCCCTGAACCCGTGGCCCCATCTGCTGCACCTCACCCTGCAGTAAGACCAGGGTGCAGCGTCTGGAAATCTTTCACAAGCAAAGACTTGGATCCGGCCCTGCACTACCGGCCTAGCCGTGCTGCCACAATGGGTGACTTCCTGACTAGGGGTCCAGGACCTCCTCTTTTAGGAAATAAACTCAGGGAATAAGTTAAAGAGAAGAGCCTCAAGGAAAACAGTATTTACAGCAGAAATACTCCTGATAGCAAAGAAGGAAGACTTGAGTGCCCTGACTACCTATGAGCTGAAGGGAGCCTGGGGCACAGGGCCACAGACAAGGCTTCGAGGAAGCATCTGGACTGCACGGGGCTCTGGAGAGCCGGCTGCCGGCAGCACTCAGGTAGAGAGGAGCCGGGCTGGGCGCGGGGGACATTTGCCTTTCGCTTAATCACCATTCAGTTACATCTGAATTTACCTGGCCTCCTAAGTCACTGGCTCAAAACCACTTTAAACAAAGCTTCCTCTCTGGGGCCGTGGGTGGAGCTGTGAGACCCTTTCCACATCTCTGCCCCCAGGATGCTGCTGAGCACGGCTTCCCAGGCCCCCGGATGAGGTGTCACCCTGGCAGACACGGGGCTGGGGGGGTGAGGCGGCTGTGGGGCCTGTCTGGTGGGGGCTGAGCCCCGGTGGGGGTGCCTCATCACGGGGGCACGGCTCAGGCCCGGGGTGACTCACGGATTGAAGGTCCGAAGGTACTTGATGCCCATCTGGATGGCCTTCTGTGAGCAGGCCATGGTGGCCTCATGGTCCCGGGCCATGTAGGTGAAATGGGTCAGCCGCATCAGGGTCTGCAACTCCACCAGGAGGTCGGACCAGGTGCACTCTGAGGCCATCTTCACCAGCTGCCCGCGTGGAGGAGGGGGTGTCTGTGAGTGGGGGATGTCTCTGCTGCCAGCACGCAGGCTGACCTCCCCCAGGTCCACTGGTCACTTGGTCTTGGCTGAGCCACCCAGAAGGGTGAAGCACGAGCTGCCAACCTCGGCCAAGCCCGGGTGGGCTGGCAGCTCGGGGCCAAGTGTCCCACGGTCCACACTGCCTTTCTGCCACACGGGCGGCCCTGCCCTGGGCGGAGTGTGGAGAAGCACATAGAGTTCCAAAGAATAGCAAGAAGAGATAAGAAAGCCTTCTTCAGCGATCAATGCAAAGAAATAGAGGAAAACAACAGAATGGGAAAGACTAGAGATGTCTTCAAGAAAATTAGAGATACCAAGGGAACATTTCATGCAAACATGGGCTCGATAAAGGACAGAAATGGTGTGGACTTAACAGAAGCAGAAGATATTAAGAAGAGGTGGCAAGAATACACAGAAGAACTGTACAAAAAAGATCTTCACGACCCAGAAAATCATGATGATGTGATCACTAATCTAGAGCCAGACATCTTGGAATGTGAAGTCAAGTGGGCCTTGGAAAGTATCACTATGAACAAAGCTAGTGGAGGTGAT
>SJXO01006874.1:5300-44692 GCA_006408615.1 Connochaetes taurinus
ATTACTTTGCCAACTAAGGTCCGTCTAGTCAAGGCTATGGTTTTTCCTGTGATCATGTATGGATGTGAGAGTTGGACTCTGAAGAAGGCTGAGCGCTGAAGAATTGATGCTTTTGAACTGTGGTGTTGGAGAAGACTCTTGAGAGTCCCTTGGACCTCAAGGAGATCCAACTAGTCCACTTTGAAGGAGATCAACCCTGGGATTTCTTTGTAAGAAATGATGCTAAAGCTGAAACTCCAGTACTTTGGCCACCTCATGCAAAGAGTTGACTCATTGGAAAAGACTTTGATGCTGGGAGGGATTGAGGGCAAGAGAAGAAGGGGACGACCAAGGGTGAGATGGCTGGATGGCATCACTGACTCGATGGACGTGAGTCTGAGTGAACTCCGGGAGTTGGTGATGGACAGGGAGGCCTGGCATGCCTTGATTCATGGGGTCGCAAAGAGTCGGACACGACTGAGCGACTGACCTGAACTGATATTCACAACAGCCTTATTTGTAATAACCAAAGGATGAAAACAGACTACACACTCTTCATCATGTGAATGGTTAAACACACTGTGGTACACCCACACTATGGTATACCAGTCAGCAATAAAAAGGAATGAGCTATTGAAAAAGTCAATAACTTGAATGAATCTATAGGGATTAGGCTACGTTTTATTTTTATTTTTTATTTTTTTTACCTTTTAGACTATTTTTATTTTTTTAATTTAAATTAATTTTTTTAAATTTTTTGGTTGTTTTTATTTTTTATTTTTAATATAAATTTATTTATTTTAATTGAAGGTTAATTACTTTACAATATTGTATTGGTTTTGCCATACATCAAAATTTATTTATTTTAATTGGAGGCTAATTACTTTACAATGTTGTATTGGTTTTGCCATACATCAACATGAATCCACCATGGGTGCACACGTGTTCCCCATCCTGAACCCCCTCCCACCTCCCTCCCCGTACCATCCCTCTGGGTTATCCCAGTGCACCAGCCCCAAACATCCTGTATCCTGCATTGAACCTGGACTGGGGATTCTTTTCTTATATGATATTATACATGTTTCAATGCCATTCACAGCGTCCAAAAGACTGTTCTATACATCTGTGTCTCTTTTGCTGTCTCGCTTACAGGGTTATCGTTACCATCTTTCTAAATTCCATATATATGTGTTAGTATACTGTATTGGTGTTTTTCTTTCTGGCTTACTTCACTCTGTATAGTAGGCTCCAGTTTCATCCACCTCATTAGAACTGATTCAAATGTATTTTTTTGATGGCTGCATAATACTCCATTGTGTATATGTACCACAGATCTCTTATCTGATGGACATCTAGGTTGCTTCCATGTCCTGGCTATTATTAACAGTGCTGTGATGACCATTGGGGTATACATGTCTCTTTCAATTCGGGTTTCCTTGGTGTGTATGCCCAGCCATTGGATTGCTGGGTCATAAGGCAGTTCTATTTCCAGCTTTTTAAGGAATCTCCGCGCTGTTCTCCATAGTGGCTGTACTAGTTTGCATTCCCACCAACAGTATAAGAGGGTTCCCTTTTCTCCACACCCTTCCCAGCATTTATTGCTTGTAGACTTTTGGATAGCAGCCATTCTGACTGGTGTGAAATGGTACCTCATTGGTTTTGATTTGCATTTCTCTAATAATGAGTGGTGTTGAGCATCTTTTCATGTGTTTGTTATCCATCTGTATGTCTTCTTTGGAGAAATGTCTATTCAGTTATTTGGCCCACTTTTTGATTGGGTCGTTTATTTTTCTGGAGTTTAGCTGCATAAGTTGCTTGTATATTTTTGAGATTAGTTGTTTGTCAGTTGCTTCCTTTGCTATTATTTTCTCCCATTCAGAAGGCTGTCTTTTCACCTTGCTTATAGTTTCCTTTGTTGTGCAGAAGCTTTTAATTTTAATTAGGTTCCATGTGTTTATTTTTGCTTTTATTTCCAATATTCTGGGAGATGGGTCATAGAGGATCCTGCTGTGATTCATGTCAGAGAGAGTTTTGCCTATGTTCTCCTGTAAGAGTTTTATATTTTCTGGTCTTATGTTTAGATCTTTAATCCATCTTGAGTTTATGTTTGTGTATGGTGTTAGAAAGTGTTCTAGTTTCATTCTTTTACAAGTGGTTGACCAGTTTTCCCAGCACTACTTGTTAAAGAGATTGTCTTTTCTCCCCTGTATATTCTTGCCTCCTTTTTCAAAGATATGGTGTCCATAGGTATGTGTATTTATCTCTGAGCTTTCTATTTTGTTCCACTGATCTATATTTCTGTCTTTGTGCCAGTACCATACTGTCTTGATGATTGTGGCTTTGTAGTAGAGCCTGAAGTCAGGCAGGTTGATTATTCCAGTTCCATTCTTCTTTCTCAAAATTGCTTTGGCTATTCGAGGTTTTTTGTATTGCCATACAAATAGTGAATTTATTTGCTCTACCTCTGTGAAAAATACCACTGGTAGCTTGATAGGGATTGCACTAAATCTATAAATTGCTCTGGGTAGTATAATCAGTTTCACTATATTGATTCTTCCAATCCATGAACATGGTATATTTCTCCATCTATTAGTGTCCTCTTTGATTTCTTTCACCAGTGTTTTATAGTTTTCTATATAGAGGTTTTTAGTTTCTTTAGGTAGATATATTCCTAAGTATTTTATTCTTTTTGTAGGCTAAGTTTTAAAAAATGGTATCCCAAAGCTCACAAATTGTATGATTTATGTAATATTTTTAAAATAACAAAATTATAGAGAAAAAAAAAGTAATTAGTGGTTTCCAAGGGTTGGAAGTGGTAGTTGGGAAGAAAGAAGGTGTGGCTATAAAAGGGCAACAGAAGGAATCCTTATAGAGATAAAACTGTTCAATACCTTGATTGTAGTGTTAGGTACACAAACCTACACATATAATAAATTTGTATAGAACTAAATACACTCATACACACACACACACAAATTAAATCAGAAACCTCTGAAAACTATTG
The DNA here is from genome assembly GCA_006408615.1 of Connochaetes taurinus. Taxonomy (NCBI): domain Eukaryota; kingdom Metazoa; phylum Chordata; class Mammalia; order Artiodactyla; family Bovidae; genus Connochaetes; species Connochaetes taurinus. The sequence goes on from SJXO01006874.1 coordinate 8,284, forward strand.
GTGAATTGAATCAGTGTCAATATGCTGATCATGGTATTATACTAGTTTTCTAAAAGGGTAACTAGGTAAATACTACACCACATCTGTATTTGTACTTAAGCTCCATAACTATCTCAGTAAAAATTTCAATTAAAAAGTACTCATATGTTCACATTACATTTCTATTTGTTAACATTGCTCTAGAATGTTCTTTTTTAATTTTCTAAATAATTGGTAGCTGCTTAAATGGAAATAAATACAATCTCAAAACTTTGGTATTAGCTAAAATTCACTGTGATCATGGCACACTTAAAGGTCATTTACACTTAATGCATTTCAATTTGAAAATACTCTTCAATTTGAAAATACTCACATGGTGTACCTTCCTCATTTACATTATCTGCTTAGCACTTACAGACAGAATTGACATTCCAAGTATTTTACGATCACTATGTCATAGACACCAATGAGCATGGACTAATTATGTAACATAACTGGTATAATCATACTGGTATAACCAGCTAAACATCAGACTTAGTTATGGACTTGTGTGCTTTTAAATTTTGCTCAATACTATACTATTTCCTACATGATTTGCTTTTGGGATACCAGAAAGACCTACCTAACTCATCCATCAGCCAATTCTAAAATAATCAGTAAATGTATATTAAGTACCATTGTAACAGTAGAGAACCTATTGGACTAAAAGTTGGGAATCTGGATGCTTTGTATATGACTTTGGGTAAAACCTATCTTCCCCTTCACTTTCTTGTCATCAAAAGAAATGATTACATGACATGATGTGTATCCTTACCATGTCAAACGTTTGGTGAATATCTTTAGTCAATGATTCCTCTTAATTTTTTCCAGATGTAAGCAGATATCTATGCCAGGGGTTCCAAAGTGGAGCTAGTGGTAAAGAACCTCTCTTTCAATGCGGGGGACAAAAGAGATACGAGTTTGATTCCTGAGTCAGGAAGATCCCCTGGAAGAGGGCAGAGCAACCCACTCCAGTTTTCTTGCCCAGAGAATCCCATGGACAGAGTAGCCTGGCAGGCTACAGTCCAAACTGTCACAAAGAGTCAGACACAACTGAGGCCACTTAGCACACAGCACACATCTATGCTACATGTTAAAAAAAAAGCTACTAATGAACTTGGATAGACAGAGCTCAGAGTTGTAATTAAAGAACACTCAGTATAAAGTTAATCTGATGAATAATTAATAGTTTTCACACATGCTATTTTGCTGTAAGGCCAGTTATACTTCTTTGATTACTTAGCTGAGGGCTAAAGTAGAAGCAGCTTTTTTGGGTCCAAAGTTTCTATGTATTGCTCAGGGAAGCAGAAAACTTGGGACTAGATCCATCTCGATAAGTCACAGCCTAATCCCTAAGAGAATAAAATTAGAGAGAGATACAAAAAGGCAGAGATAATGAATTCTATAGTGACCCAGGCAAATGACCACTTAAATGAAGGGAGAAGCTGCTCTTAAGTCACTTAGATTTGTAACTCAAAGGCTTCTAAACTGGCCAAGTTAGGAAGATGGAGTTTGACAGATTTGGGTTCCAATTCTAGGTCTACCACTTACTAGCTGGGTGAACTTCATAAAGGCAATTTATCTCAACCTAAAAAAATGAAATAATAATTCCATACCTCATTAGAAGTATTAAATGAGATAATAAATGAAGCACCTAGCACAGAATTTGGCCAATAAAAATATATAATAAATGATAATGTCTGAAATTAAAGTTTTCTTGAAACCCCAGTCTTCACTAACCCACAGGTCAGTTGACAAGTGTTGGCACCTGAACTAAGGCAGCCAATGGAATCCAAGAAGTGTTTGGGTATAACATATAATAATATCACCTTTTGGCAATAGAAATTGATACTTGAAGATGAACCAGAGAAACCAACAAAGTTTAGTACTCTGACTTTAGACAAAAAGGGTAATAGAAGAAGGAAGCAAATCACTGCTGTTTCTACTTCCTCCTGTTTTCTCCAAAGGCCAACCTACCAAAAGTGGTTTTAAGATTGACCACTCAAGTAAGGAATCACTTTGGGAGAGAAGGAAACATGTATCCAGAGGGCTATTAGTAATACACATGTAGTCTGAAACTGCTTTTCTAATACCTAACCTAGCAATGTCCTACAAGTAGGAGTTGGATAAAGAGGAGACAAGAGACCTTCAGAAGTAGGAAAGTGAGGCCTAAGTGGGGTAATTTCATTTTGCTGACATTAGGGTAATCCCAATAGGGTTTCTGGACTCCTCTGATGACCTCATTAGTGATCTTTCTCTTTGCATTCAACCATAACTTGGTACTAGAATGAAGTTTTATATGGCAGACCGCCACTGTCACCAAGGCAACAATGTTGGTGTTGGTCTACTACAACCTCCCCTATCTATACCTTTTAAACAAGCATCTCCTTTGTGTCCCTCGCCCAGAAAATTATGTTCTCTGTTGTAATATATTCCAACCTCTTCTCTCAGGTTTTCCTTGGTTAGAGCTTTTCCAGAAATAACTACATTTTTTCCCAGGGAATTCTTGGATATCCAAAGGAACGCCCCTAATGGTAGAATAGAAATCTTCTAGCTCTTTCTCTGAAGTGTTGTTTCCAACACTAAAATCAATGCCAGTTAATGTGGCTACATTCTAGGTGGGCTTCAACAACAAATATTTATCAAGTCTTTATCATGTTCCAGACACTTTAGCACATACTGTCTCATGTCTTACCTAGAAATAGCCAAAGCACATGTTATTAGCCTTATTTTACAAAAGAGAACACTGAAACAAAAAGAGGTTAAGTCCTTTCTCAGAAGTACACAGCTAGCAAATGATAGAGTTGAAAATTTAAATCAAAACTACCCTAATTCAAGACAAACATACTTTCTACTACAAATAGTACATACTGTTTTGACCATTAGGACATCAAAATTACTTAAATATCAAATTCAAGTTTCAATTCACTTCCTTGAGAAAGCTAGGTGAATTCACCTCCTCAAAGAGCCCCTGACACACTGCCAGTGGGTTAGGGAATAAAAGGATATCATAATTTTCCAACAATTTTCCCCGTGCCACTAAAAATCTGACCAAGTAAAATTGTTTAAAAGCCACATTATTTTTTCCATCAAACTCATCCCAATGCTTATCACCATAGTCTGAACTGGCATTCAGCCATGATAGGCCTTTACCCAATAAAAATATTATTCCTAGTTCAGGTGAAGGTCTTCCATGACTTTCTCAGCCTTAAATGTCCTTAATCACACATGGGAGATTAAACTTAGAACAAAGCCTCCCCGGTCATGGAAAAGAGTAACTACAATTTAATTAAGGGCAAATGAAAGCTATTAGGGCCTTTCCAAGTGTGGAAGTAAAAATCTGGTAATGGTGTCAAAGATGGGTCCAGCACTCATTTTATGTGCAAATAATTTGAAGTCCAGACAGGAGAAGGGAATTACTCCAAATCACACAGCAAGAGATGAAACTAAAATCCAAGTATCTAAGACTCAGTCACATACAAATATTAAGAGCCCAGAAGTAGTATTAGGGCAGCAATGGCAGAGAGTAGATGAGCCAGGTTGAAGAAGATTGCAGAAGAAAATATAGGATAACTTCAGCATTTAGAGATTATCTTACCTCCATGGTGGAATTAAATGAGATAATATACATTGAATATAGCCAGGATAGAGTTTGGCCCACAGCATGTTTATTACAAATGATAATCTATAAATAATGAAAATTCCCAAGTTAGGGCATGTATCAGAATCACTGGAAAAGCTTAGTAAAATACAAGTTTCTGGGCCCCAAACTCAGCATTTCTGATTGAGTATTTGCATTCCTAATAAACTCCTAGATAATGCTGATACTGATGTTCAGAAACCACATTTTCACACCTTGCAAGAAAATTAATCCATGAAAACCAGTTAAACCTCCTATTTAGTTGCTACCCTAAAGCTGGAAAATACAAATATGTACCTTCTAAAACATGAAACAAACAAAAACAACTAAACCCAAGGCTTTAGGAAACTCCTTTCCATTTCTGAACCTCAATTTTTCTGTATATAAATTAAAGTATTTGGATTAGGTAATCCCTAATGTTCCTTATTCCCATCTCTCTCAGAATTTTCCAGTTTATTGTGATCCACAGCCATGAAATTAAAAGATTCTTACTCCTTGGAAGAAAAGTTATGACCAACCTAGATAGCATATTGAAAAGCAGAGACATTACTTTGCCAACTAAGGTCCGTCTAGTCAAGGCTATGGTTTTTCCTGTGATCATGTATGGATATGAGAGCTGGACTGTGAAGAAGGCAGAGTGCCGAAGAATTGATGCTTTTGAACTGTGGTGTTGAAGAAGACTCTTGAGAGTCCCTTGGACTGCAAGGAGATCCAACCGGTCCATTCTGAAGGAGATCAGCCCCGGGATTTCTTTGGAAGGAATGATGCTAAAGCTGAAACTCCAGTACTTTGGCCACCTCATGCAAAGAGTTGACTCATTGGAAAAGACTCTGATGCTGGGAGGGATTGGGGGCAGGACGAGAAGGGGACGACCGAGGATGAGATGGCTGGATGGCGTCATGGACTCGATGGATGTGAGTCTGAGTGAACTCTAGGAGTTGGTGATAGACAAGGAGGCCTGGCGTGCTGCAATTCACGGGGTCGCAAAGAGTCGGACACGACTGAGCGACTGAACTGAACTGAACTGAACTGAACTGAACTGAATGTTCCTTATGACTTCAAAATGTTAAGATCCAATGAAAACCATTGGCATCATAGGGATTGAAGAATTTCACAGCACAAATCCCAAGCAGCGAGCCCATTCAGACAGTTCCTAGGTCTCTAGGCTATTGTTTCATCATTTTTGCTCCCCTACAGCCACTGTATAACACAGAATTCCCTGCATAAAACTCTGGGCAGGGACCAAACTGGCCTTAATGGAAGTTGCTAACTAACGATTAAGCAGGAACTCAGCTGCTCCTCCTCTGAGAACTGAAAAGGTTGCATCATTAAACTATGTCTAGATGGGGAAAAGAAGCTATTCATGGTCTCTGAATACATACTTATGTTTCAGTTATAACTGCTTATACATTTGCATCTGATTTCATTCTTGAAAATGTGATTGCATTTTTTAAGGATTATAGCAGCAGACAAATATTGTACTATGAGAATCTTTTCATGTCTATTCTGAATCTTGTTCTGGGAAACATCCTTGGAACATTTGGAATGACTGATGGCTTTGTGATTATATTTCATAAGAATGAGCAATGTAACTGAGCAGGTGTAGGTGAGAGAAAAAGTACTGTATGCATCTAGAGGATTTACTTTTACAGATAGCTTCTGCTACAGCCTGTGCCTGAATAAGTTATTTCATTTTACTGATATTTCCTAATTTGTAAAATAGGGTTACACAAACCAGAAACGCTGACTTTCCCCTTAAGCCAAAGTGAGTCCTAGGGCACACTCCAAAATGAAAGGGAATAAAAATAAATTGTGTGACAAAAAAAGAGAGAGAGAAACATGCACAGAGAGATGTAAAATACATTTTCTCTCTTTACTCCTACCTCTTTAGCAACTCCCAAGAAGTAATCAATGTTAGAAGATCTTGCTATAGCTTTCTGGACATGTTCAACGAATATATAAACATATATGTAAGCTCTTTTATACTTTAAAAGTATAAATATAAAATGCATATACAAAAAGATCTTAACGTTAAGTAAGCAGTCATATTTTTGTATGGCATCATATATTTCTCTTGTTCTGATAGACAGAGTCCCTGATGAACTATGCACGGAGGTTTGTGACATTGTTCAGAAGATAGGAATCAAGACCATCCCCAAGAAAAAGAAATGCAAAAAGCAAAACGGCTGTCTGGGGAGGCCTTACAAATAGCTGTGAAAAGAAGGGAAGCAAAAAGAAAAAGGGAAAAGGAAAGATATACCCATTTGAATGTAGAGTTCCAAAGAACAGCAAGGAGAGATAAGAAAGCCTTCCTCAGTGATCAATGCAAAGAAATAGAGAAAAACAATAGAATGGGAAAGACTAGAGATCTCTTCAAGAAAATTAGAGATACAAGGGGAAAATTTCATGCAAAGATGAGTTCGATAAATGACAGAAATGGTAGGGACCTAACAGAAGCAGAAGATATTAATAAGAGGTGGCAAGAATACACAGAAGAACTGTACAAAAAAAAATCTTCACCACCCAGATAATCACAATGGTGTGATCATTCACCTAGAGCCAGACATCCTGGAATATGAAGTCAAGTGGGCCTTAGGAGGCATCACTATGAACAAAGCTAGTGCAGGTGATGGAATTTCAGTTGAGCTATTTCAAATCCTGAAAGATGATACTGTGAAAGTGCTGCCCTCAATATGCCAGCAACTTTGGAAAACTCAGAAGTGGCCACAGGACTGGAAAAGGTCAGTTTTCATTCCAATCCTAAACAAAAGCAATGCCAAAGAATGCTCAAACTACCACACAATTTCACTCATCAGAGGTCAGATTGCCAACATCACCTGGATCATCAAAAAAGCAAGAGAGTTCCAGACAAACATCTATTTCTGCTTTATTGACTATGCCAAAGCCTTTGACTGTGTGGATCACAACAAACTGTGGAAAATTCTAAAAGAGATGGGAATACCAGACCACCTGACCTGCCTCCCGAGAAACCTGTATCCAGGTCAGGAAGCAACAGTTAGAACTGGACATGGAACCACAGACTGGTTCCAAATAGGAAAAGGAGGACGTCAAGGCTGTATATTGTCACCCTGCTTATTTAACTTATATGCAGAGTACATCATGAGAAATGCTGGGCTGGAGGAAGCACAACTTGGAATCAAGATTGCCGGGAGAAATATGAATAACCTCAGATATGCAGATGACACCACCCTTATGGCAGAAAGTGAAGAAGAACTAAAGAGCCTCTTGATGAAAGTGGAAGAGGAGAGTGGAAAAAATTGGCTTAAAGCTAATATTCAGAAAACTAAGATCATGGCATCTGGTCTCATCAGTTCACGGTAAATAGATGGGGAAACAGTGGCTGACTTTATGTTTCTGGGCTCCAAAATCACTGCAGATGGTGAATCCAGTCATGAAATGTTCCAATACAATACTGTAAAGTAATTAGCCTCCAATTAAATAAATAAATTTAAATTCTCCCAAATCATCCCACCCTCTCCCTCTCCCACAGAGTCCAAAAGAGGTTCAATGCATGATACTAGATGCTTGGTGATGGTGCACTGAGATGACCCAGAGGGATGGTATGGGGAGGGAGGAGGGTGGGGGGTTCAGGATGGGGAACACGTGTATACCTGTGGTGGATTCATGTTGATGTATGGCAAAACCAATACAATATTGTAAAGTAATTAACCTCCAATTAAAATAAATTAATTAATATTTAAAAAATAAATACATAAATTTAAATTTACAAAAAAGATGCTTACTCCTTGGAAGGAAAGCTATGACAAACCTAGACAGCATATTCAAAAGCAGAGACATGACTTTGTCAAAAAAGGTCCATCTAGTCAAGGCTATGGTTTTTCCAGTAGTCATGTATGGATATGAAAGAAAGTTGAGCGCCAAATAATTGATGCTTTTGAACTGTGGTGTTGCAGAAGACTCTTGAGAGTCCCTTAGACTTCAAGGAGATCCAACCAGTCCTAAAGGAGATCAGTCCTGGGTGTTCATTGAAAGGACTGATGTTGAAGCTGAAACTCCAATACTTTGGCCACCTGATGTGACGAGCTGACTCATTTGAAAAGACCCTGATGCTGGGAAAGATTGAGGGCAGGAGGAGAGGGGGGACGACAGAGGATGAGATGGTTGGATGGCATCACCAACTCAATGGACATGGGTTTGTATGGACGCTGGGAGTTGGTGCTGGACAGAGAGGCCTGGTATCCTGCGGTTCATGGGGTTGCAAAGAGTCAGACATGGCTGAGTGACTGAACTGAACTGATTTCTTTTGTTGTTGTTCACTTGCTAAGTAGTGTCCAATTTTTTCTGAATGAAGAATTTTAAGCCAGCTTTTTCACTCTCCTCTTTCACCCTCATCAAGAGCCTCTTACTTGTGTTAATTCTTATAAAGGATAAATCCCTAAAAGCGGAATTAAATTTAATATTTTATATGTTAAACTTTTACTAATCTTTATACTATTTTCTTTTTCATTTTATATTTTAATGTTTTATTTTTTATTGGAGTATAGCTGATTAACAATGTAGTGATGGATTCAAGTGAACAGCAAAGGAATTCAGCCATACATATATACATCTCCATCCTCCATATTCCCCCTCCCAAAAAGGCTGCCACATAACATTGAGCAGAGTCCCCTGTGAATTGACTAAGTCCTTGTAGATTATCTGTTTTAAATATAATAGTGCATACACGTCCATTCCAAACTCCCTATCTCTTCTCCCTATCTTTGCTGGCTGGCAACCACAAGTTCGTTCTCTAAGACTGTGAGTCTATAACAGTTTTGTAAATAAGTTCAATTGTATTGCTTCTTTTTAGATTCTGCATATAAGAGATATACAATATTCTTCCTCTGTCTGATTTACTTCCCTCAATATAACAATCTCTAGGTTCATCCATGATGCTTCAAATAGCCTTATTTCATTCTTTTTAATGGCTGAGTAATATTCCATTGTATATATGTACCACATCCTCTTAATCCATTCCTCTGTTGTTTAACATTTAGGCTGCTTTTATGTATTGACTATTTTAAACATTGCTTCAGTGAACATTGGGGTACATGTATCCTTTTGATCCATGATTTCTCCAGATACATGCCCAGGAATGGTAATGCTGTGTCATAGTGTGGTTCTATTTTTAGTTTTTTAAGGAACCTCCATATGCTTCTCCATAATGGCTATACCAATTTACATCCCCACCAACAGTACAGAAGGGTTCCTTTCTGTCCACATCCTCTCCAGGATTTATGTTTGTAAATATTTTGATGAAAGCTATTTTGACAGGTGTGAGGTGATATTTCATTGTAGTTTTGATTTAAATTTCTCCAGTAATTAGTGATGTTGAGTATCCTTTCATATGCTTCTTGGCTATCGGTATATAAGAAATTAAAGAGTTCACAAACAGAACTGAATGAGAAAGATACATATAAAGATAAACCATGTTCATGGATTGAAAAAGTCAATATTGTCAAAGTGACTATGATGCACAAGGCAATATATCAATTCAATGTGATATCTATCAAATTACCAATGACATTTTTCACAGAACTAGAAGAAAAAGAATCTCAAAATTTGTATGAAGACACAAAGGACACCAAAGAGTCACAGCAATCCTGTGAAAAAAAGGGTTGTAGGAATAAGGATCACTTACTTCAGGCTATACTACAAAGCTATAGTCATCAAAACAGTATAATACTTCCACAAAAACAGGAATATAGATCAATGGAACAGGATAAATAGCACAGAAGTAAGCCCATGTGCTTTTGGTCAATTGTTATTGTGTTGTTGTTTAGTCGCCAAATCCTATCTGACTCTGTGACGCCATGGGCTGCAGCATGTCAGGCCTCCCTGTGTTTCACCATCTCCAGTAGTTTGCCCAAGTTCATGTCCATTGAATTGGTGATGCCATCCAACCATGTCGTCCCCTTATCCTACTGCATTCAGTCTTTCCCAGAATCAGGTTCTTTTCCAATGAGTTGGCTATTCACATCAGGTGGCCAAAGTATTGGAGCTTCAACTTCAGCATCAGTCCTTCCAATAAACACCCAGTACTGATCTCCTTTAGGATGGACTGGTTGGATCTCCTTGCAGTCCAAGGGACTCTCAAGAGTATTTCCTAGCATCACAGTTCAAAAGGGTAAATTCTTCAGTGCCCTGCTTTCTTTATGGTCCATCTTTCACATCCATAGATAGCTACTGGATAAACCACAGCCTTGGAGAAGGAAATGACAACCCACTCTGGTATTCTTGCCTGGAGAACCCCATGGATGGAGGAGCCTGGTGGGCTACAGTCCACGGGGTCACAAAGAGTCGGACATGACTGAGCAACTTCACTTTCACTTCACTTTGACTATAAGGACCTTTGTCGCCAAAGTTATGTCTTTGTTTTTTAATACACTGTCAGGTTTGTCAGAGCTTTCCTTCCAAGAAGCATTTGTCTTCTAATTTCATGGCTGCAGTCACCATCTGCAGTGATTTTAGAGCCCAAGGAGAAAAAAATCTATCACTGCTTCCAAATTTTCTCCTTCTATTTGCCATGAAGTGATGGGACTGGATGCCATCATCTTAGTTTTTTTTTAATATTGAGTTTTAAGCTGACTTTTTCACTCTCCTCTTTCACCCTCATCAAAAGGCTTTTCAGTTCTTAGCTTTCTCCCATTTACAATGGTATTATCTGCATATCTGAGGCTGTTGATATCTCTCCTGGCAAACTTGATTCCAATTTGTAACTCATCCAGCCTGGCATTTTGCATTATGTGTTCTGTATATAAGTTAAATAAACAGGATGACAGTATACAGCTTTGTTGTACTCCTTTCCCAATTTTGAAAGTCAATTGTTCCATATAATGTCTAACTGTTGCTTTTGGACCTGCATACAGGTTTCTGAGGAAACAAGCAAATCTCTTTAAGAGTTTTCCACAGTTTGTTATGATCCACATAGTGAAAGGCTTTATTGTAGTTAGTGAAACAGAAGTAGATGTTTTTCTGGAATTCCCTTGCTTTCTCTATGATCCAAAGAATATTGGCAATTTGATCACTGGCTTATTTATTATTTATTATTATGGCTTTATTGACTACACCAAAGCCTTTGACTGTGTAGATCACAACAAACTGTAGAAAATTCTTACAGAGATGGGAATACCAGACCACCTGACCTGCCTCTTGAGAAATACGTATGTAGGTCAAGAAGCAACAGTTAGAACTGGACATGGAATAACAAACTGGTTCTGAATCGGGAAACGAGTATGTCAAGGCTGTTACCCTGCTTATTTAACTCATATGTAGAGTACATCATGTGAAATGCCAGGCTGGATGAAGCGTGAGCTGGAATCAAGATTGCTAGGAGAAATATCAATAATCTTAGATATGCAGATGGCACCACCCTTATCGCAGAAAGTGAAGAGGAACTAAAATGCCTCTTGATGAAAGTGAAAGTGGAGAGTGAAAAACGTGGCTTCAAGCTCAACATTCAGAAAACTAACATCATGGCATCCGGTTCCATCACTTCATGGCAAATAGATGGGGAAACAATGGAAACAGTGACAGACTTTATTTTTGAGGGACTCCAAAATCACTGCAGATGGTGATTACAGCCATGAAATTGAAAGATGCTTGCTCCTTGGAAAAAAGTTAAGACCAACCTAGACAACATATTAAAAAGCAGAGACATTACTTTACCAACAAAAGTCTATCTAGTCAAAGATATGTTTTTTTCCAGTAGTCACATAGGGATGTGACAGTTGAACTATAAAGAAAGCTGACTATTATAAACAGTGTTGCAATGAACATTGGGGTACACATGTTTCTTTCAATTCGGGTTTCCTTGGTGTGTATGCCCAGCAGTGGGATTGCTCGGTCATAAGGCAGTTCTATTTCCAGGTTTTAAGGAATCTTCACACTGTTCTCCATAGTGGCTGTACTAGTTTGCATTCCCACCAACAGTGTAAGAGGGTTCCCTTTTCGCCACACCCTCTCCAGCATTTATTGCTTGTAGACTTTTGGATCGCAGCCATTATGACTGGCTACCTCATTGTGCTACCTCATTGTGGTTTTGATTTGCATTTCTCTGATAATGAGTGATGTTGAGCATCTTTTCATGTGTTTGTTAGCCATCTGTATGTCTTCTTTGGAGAAATGTCTGTTTAGTTCTTTGGCCCATTTTTATTTTATTTATTTATTTTTAAATTTTTATTTTTACTTAATTTTACTTTACAATACTGTATTGATTTTGCCATTTTTTAATTGGGTCATTTATTATTCTGGAATTGAGCTGCAGGAGTTTCTTGTATATTTTTGAGGTTAGTTGTTTGTCAGTTGCTTAATTTGCTATTATTTTCTCCCATTCCAAAGGCTGTCTTTTCACCTTGCTTGTGGGAGAGGGAGAGGGTGGGATGATTTGGGAGAATGGCATTGAAACATGTATAATATCATATAAGAAACTAATCGCCAGTCCAGGTTCGTTGCAGGATACAGGATGCTTGAGGCTAGTGCACTGTGATGACCCAGAGGGATGGTATGGGGAGGGAGGAGGGAGGGGGTTCAGGATGGGGAATACGTGTATACCTGTGGCAGATTCATGTTGATGTATGGCAAAACCAATACAATATTGTAAAGTAATTAGCCTTCAATTAAAATAAATAAATTCAAATTTAAAAAAGAGAAATAATTTAGTTACAAAAAGACATATACTGCATGATTTCACTATATGAGGTTTCTAGAGCAGTCAGATTCATAGAAACAGAAAGTGGAATGATTATTACCAGGACCTAGGGAGAGGGGGAACAAGAAAATTGTTTATAGCTTTGCAAGATGAAAAAGTTTGGATCTGTTTACAACAATGTGAATATACTTAATGTTACTGAATTTTACACTTAAAAATGTTTAAAATGGTAAACTTTTGTTATGTGTTTTTATCACAGTAAAGGAAATTGGTCATTTAAAAAAACATAAAGAAAGCTGAGCACTGAAGAACTGATGCTTTTGAACTGTGATGTTGGAGAAGACTCTTGAGAGTCTCTTAGACTGCAAGGAGATCCAACTAGTTCATCCTAAAGGAGACCAGTCCTGGGTGTTCATTCTTTATATTTCTTATATTTTCAGAGTACAGGTCTTTTATCTTCTTCAGTTCAGTTCAGTTCAGTCGCTCAGTCGTGTCCGACTCTTTGCGGCCCCATGAATCGCAGCACACCAGGCCTCCTTGTCCATCACCAACTCCCGGAATTCACTCAGACTCACGTCCATCAAGTCGGTGATGCCACCCAGCCATCTCATCCTCTGTCATCCCCTTCTCCTCCTGCCCCCAACCCCTCCCAGCATCAGAGTCTTTTCCAATGAGTCAACTCTTCACATGAGGTGGCCAAAGTACTGGAGTTTCAGCTTTAGCATCATTCCTTCCAAAGAACACCCAGGGCTGATCTCCTTTAGGATTGACTGGTTGGATCTTCTTGCAGTTCAAGGGACTCTCATGAGTCTTCTCCAACACCACACTTCAAAAGCATCAATTCTTCGGCACTCAGCCTTCTTCACAGTCCAACTCTCACATCCATACATGACCACTGGGAAAACCATAACCTTGACTAAATGGACCTTTGTTGGCAAAGTAATGTCTCTTCTTTTCAATATGCTATCTAGGTTGGTCATAACTTTTCTTCCAAGGAGTAAGTGTCTTTTAATTTCATGGCTGCAGTCACCCTCTGCAGTGATTTTATCTCCTTAGGTAGGTTTTTTCCCTAGGTATTTAATTATTTTTTGTTGAAAATGGAAATAGGACATTTTCCTTAATTTCCACTTTTTATCTTTCTTTGTTACCATATAGAAATGCTACAGAGTTCTGTGTATTAATTTTGTAACCTGCAATTTAACAAATTCATTGATGAGCTCTAATAGTTTTCCAATCTTTAGGTTTTTTTATGTATAGTATTATGTCATGTGCAAACAGTGACAGTTTAATTTCCTCTTTTCCAATTTGAATTACATTTACTTTTTTATTCTCTGATTGCCATAGCTAGAACTTTAAAAAATCTGTTAAATAAAAGTGACAAGAATGAACATCCTTATCTTGTGCCTGATCTTAGAGGAAATGCTTTCGGCTTTCCACCACTGAGTATGATGTTTGCTATAGGTTTGTTATTAATGGCCTTATTACATTAAAGTTATGTTCCCTATATGCCCACTTTCTGGAAAGTTTTAATCATAAATGGGTGCTAATTTTATCAAAAGTTTTCCTCCATTTACTAGAATGACTATTTGAGTTTGGTTGTTCAATTTGTTGATGTGGTGTATCACACTGATTGACTTGTGGATATTGAAAAATCCTTGCATCCCTGGGCTAAATCTGACTTGATAGTGGTGTATAATCTTTTAAATATATTATTGGATTCAGACGGATTCTCCAGGCAAGAATACTGGAGTGGGGTGCCATTGCCTTCTCTGGGTTGGGAATCTTCCCAAAGCAGCGATTGAACCCTGGTCTCCTGCATTACAGGCAGATTCTTCACCTGAACCACAAGGGAAGCCCACCCCTCACCAAATAAACAACCTAACCTTAAACTTAAAATGACTAGAGAAAGAAGAAGATATAAAACCTAAAGATAGTAAAAGGAAAGAAATCACAAAGGTCAGAGCAGAAATAAATGAAATAGAAAACAAAAGAAAATATCAAAAAAACTGAAAGCTGGTTCTTTGAATAAATGAACAAAATTGATGAACTTTTAGAGGCACTCCTCAAGAAAAAAAGGAGAAGGCTAAAATCAATAAAATCTTAAATGAAGAAGGAGAACCTACAACTGATACCACAGAAATACAAAGGATCATAAGCAACTACTCCAAGTAAATACATGCCAATAAAATGGACAACTTGGAAAAAAATTTGATACATTCTTTGAAAAGGTTTAGTAGAAACTATGAACAGACCAATCACAAGCACTGAAATTGACATGATTAAAAACTTCCCAACAAACAAAAGTCCAGGACCTGATGGCTTCACAGGGTGATTTTATCGAAATTTTAGAGAAGAGATAACACCTATCCTTCTGAAACTGTTCCAAAAATTTGGAATGGAAACTCTCAAACTCATTTTATGAGGTCTATCACCTTTATAACAAAACCTGTCACTGTACAAAGATACCACAAAAGAAAATTATAGGCCAATATCCTATAGATGCAAAAATAGATGAACATAGATGCAAAAGTCCTCTTGAGATTTTTGTTTTCTGAGATAAGACTGTATTGCTATAAACTTCACTTTTAGAACTACTTTTGCTGTCCTGCGAGTTTTAGTTCATAGTGCTTTATTTTCATTTGTCTTTAAATATTTTTTTATTTCCTCCTTGACTTTTTCCAGTGATCCATAGTAGCATGTTAATTAGCCTCCACATGTTCGTGTTTTCTATAGTTTTTACTTGCAGTTTATTACTAATCTCATAGCACATACTGTTGGTATCTTCCTTTGTGACTGTTGTTGTTGATGTTGTTCAGTCACTAAGTTGTGGTCAATTCTTTGCAACCCAAGAGATTGCACCATGTCAGGTTCCACTATTCTACACTATCTCCAGGAGTTTACTCAAATTCATATTCATTGAATCAGTGATGATATCTAACTATCTCATCCTCTGCTGCCCCTTCTCCTTTAGCCTTTAGTCTTGCCCAGAATCAGGGTCATTTCCAATGAGCCCACTCTTCACATCAGGTGACCAAATTATTGGAGCTTCAGCATCAGTCCTTCGAATGAATATTCAGGACTGATTTCCTTTAGGATTGACTGGTTTGATCTCCTTTCAGTCCAAGGGATGCTCAAGAGTCTTCTCCAGCACCACAATTCAAAAACAGCAATTATTCAGTGCTCAGCCTTGTTTATGGTCCAACTCTCACATCCATACATGACTACTGGAAAAACCATAGCTTTGACTATACGTACCTTTGTCAGTAAAGTGATGCCTCTGCTTTTTAATACACTGTCTAGCTTTGTCATAGCTTTCATTCCAAGGGGAAGGAGTCTTTTAATTTCATGACTGCAGTCACCATCCACAGTGATTTTGGAGCCCAAGAAAATAAAATCTGTCGCTGTTTACATTTTTTCCCCATCTGTTTGCCAGGAAGTGATGGCAAATAGCTCAGCTGGAATTCCATCACCTCCAGTAGCTTTCTTTCCGTAGTAAAGCTTCCCAAGTCTCATTTGACTTCACACTCCAAGATATCTGGCTCTAGGTGAGTGACCACACAATCATATCCAGGCCTTTAAGACCTATTTTGTACAGTTCTTCTGTGTAGTCCTGCCACCTCTTCTTAATCTCTTCTGAATCTGTTACATCCTTGCTATTTCTGTCCTTTTTTGTGCCCATCTTTGCAGGAAATATTCCCTTGGTATCTCTAATTTTCTTGAAGAGATCTCTAGTCTTAACCATTATATTGTTTTCCTCTATTTCTTTGCATTGTTCACTTAAGAAGTCTTTCTTATCTCTCGTTTTCTCTGCAACTGTGTATCCAGTTGGTTATATCTTTCTTTTTCTCCTTTGCCATCACCAATAAAGGTCCATATTGTCAAAGCTATGGTTTTTCCATTAGCCCTGTATGGATGTGAGATTTGGACTATAAAGAAGGCTGAGTACCAAAGAATCGATGCTTTCAAACTGTGATGCTGGAAAACACTCTAGAGATTCCCTTGGACAACAAGAAGATCAAAACAGTCAATCCTAAAGGAAATCAACCCTGAATATTCACTGGAAGTACTGATGCTGAAGCTGAAGTTCCAATACTTTGGCCACCTGATGCAAACAGCCAACCCATTGGAAAAGACCCTATTACTGAGAAAGATTGAGAGTAAGAGGAGAGAGGGGTGGCAGAGGATGAGATGGTTAAATAACATCACTGACTCAATGAATATGTGTTTGAGCAAACTCAGGGAAATAGTGAAGGACAGGGAAGTCTGACATGCTGCAGTTCATGAGCAGCAAACAAGTGGACATGACTTGGGGACTGGAGAACAAAGCAGAGTGAAAATATAGAGCTTTTCATACTCCTTTCCCAATTTTAAACCAATCCATTGTTCTATGTTTGGTTCTAACTGTTGTTTTTTGACCTGCATATAAGTTTCTCAGGAAACAGTTGGTTCTAACTGTTGTGTTTTGACCTGCATATAAGTTTCTTAGGAAACAGGTAAGATGGTCTGGTATTTCAATCTCTTTAAGAATGTTCCACAGATTGTTGTGATCCACACTGTCAAAGGCCTTAACATAGTCAATGAAGCAGAAGTAGATTTTTTTTCCTGAAATTCCCTTGATTTCTATATGATTCAATGAATGCTGGCAATTTGATAACTAGCTTTTTGCAAATCCAGCTTATACATCTCAGAGTTCTTGGTTCACTTACTGTTGAAGCCTAGCTTGAAGGATTTTGACCATAATTTTTCTGGCATGTGAAATGAGTACAATTGTATGGTAGTCTGTATATTCTTTGGCAATGCCCTTCTTTGAGATTGGAATGAAAACTGATTTTTCCAGTCTTGTGGCCACTGCTGGGTTTTCCATATTTCCTGATATATTAATGCAGCACTTTAACAGCATCATCTTTTAGATTTTAAATTGCTCAGCTGGAATTCAATCACCTCCGCTAGCTTTTTTTGTAGTAATGCTTCCTGAGGCCCACTTGACTTCATACTCCAGGATGTCGGACTCTAGGTGAATGGTCATACCATCATGGTTATCCAGGTCATTAAGATATTTTTTGTACAGTTCTTCTGTGTATGCTTGCTACCTCTTCTTAATCTCTTCTGCTTCTTTTAGGTCCTTTATTATGCCCATTCTTTCATGAAATATTCCCCTGATAGCTCCAGTTTTCTTGAAGAGATCTCTAGTCTTTCCTAATCTATTTCTCTATTTTGTTTCATTGTTCATTAAAGAAGGCCTTCTTATCTCTCAGTGTTATTCTCTGGAACTTTGCATTCAGTCGAGTCTCTCCCTTTCTCCATTCCTTTTGCTTCTCTTCTTCCCTCAGCTATTTGTAAAGCCTCTCCACACAACCACTTTGCCTGCTGATATATATATTTTTTTATCTTTAGAATGATTTTGGCCACTGCATCCTGTACAACATCATGGACCTCCGTCCAAAATGGTGTTTTAGGCACTTTGTCTATCAGATCTAATCCCTTGAATCTATTTGTCATTTCCACTATATAATCATCAAGGATTTGATTTAGGTCATACCTGGATACTGTAGTGGTTTTCCCTACTTTCTTCAATGTACACCTGAATTTTGCAATAAGGAGCTCATTATCTGAGCCACAGTCAGCTCCCAGTCTTGTTTTTGCTGACTGTATAGAGTTTCTCCATCTTCAGCTGCAAAGATTTTGGTATTGACCATCTTGTGATGTCCATGTGTAGAGTCATCCCTAGTGTTGTTGGAAAAAGGTGATTGCTATAACCAATGTGTTCTCATGACAAAACTATGTTAGCCTTTGCCCTGCTTTATTTTCTACTCCAAGGCCAAACTTGCCTGTTCCTCCAGGTATCTCTTGACTTCCTACTCTTGCATTCGAGTTCCCTATGATGAGAAGGACATCTTTTATAATGTTAGTTCTAGAAGGTCTTGTGGGTCTTCATATAACTGATCAATGTATTCTCCTTGTATGTTGAGGTGATCCTATGTTGAGTGCATCAATATTTACAATTATATTTTCTTCTTGGACTGATCCCATGATCATTATGTACTGTCCTTCTTCTCTTTTAATGGTCTTTATTGTATGTCTATCTTATCTGATATAAGTATTGCAACTTCAGCTGTCTTTTGATTTCCATTCACATATAGCATCTTTTTCCATCTCATCACTATCAGTCTGTATGTGTGCATAGGTCTGAGGTGGGTATCTTGTAGACAGCTTGAATATGAATCTTGTTTTTGTAACCACTCAGCTTTTGGTTGATACCATTTAATCAATTTACCTTTAAGGTAATTATCAGTATGTGTATTCCTATTGCCATTTTCTTCATTGTTTTGAATTTAATTTTGTAGGTCTTTTTTCTTCCCTTCCTCTTTTGTTCTCTCCTCTACTGGTTTGATTACATCTTTAGGCTCATATTTGGGTTGCTTTTTCTTTTGTATGTGTATATCTATCGTAGTTGGGTTTGCTGCTCCCATGAGATTTGATATAACAATCTATATCTGTACAAGGTTTTTTTGTTTTTTTGTTTTTTTTTACGTTTCTAGTCTATTTACCACCTAGAGGAGTTCTTTTGGCATTTGTTGCAAAGATGATTGGTGACGCTGAATGCTCTTAGCTTTTGCTATTCAGTAAAGTTTTTGATTTCTCAATCAAATCTGAATGAGAACCTCACTGGGTAAAGTATTCTTGGCTGTAGATTCTTCCCTTTCATCACTATATATTGTGCCACTCCCTTCTGGCTTGTACAGTTTCTGCTGAGAAATCAGCTGATAAACTTATGAAAGTTTCCTTGCATTGTATTTGTATTTGTCATTTTTTTTTTAGTAATTGTTGCTTTATTCAATTTTTCCCTTTTTAAAATATAAATTTATTTATTTTAATTGGAAGTTAATTACTTTACAATATTGTATTGGTTTTGCCATACATTAACATGAATCCACCACAGGTATACACAGGGGTTCAGGATGGGGAACATGTATTTGTCATTTTTCTCTTGTCACATTCAATATTTAATCTTTGTCCTTAATTTTTGTCAATTTGATTTCTATGCATCTTGGAGTGTTCCTGCTCGGGTTTATCTTGCCTGGGGCTCTCTGCACCTCCTGGACTTGGTTGACTGCTTCCTTTCCCATATTAGAGAAGTTTTCAGCTATTATCTCTTCAAATATTTTAGGATTCTTTCTCCTTCTGAGACCACCCTATAATGTGAATGTTGGTATATTTAATGCTGTCCCAGAGGTCTCCTAAGCTCTCGTCATTTCTTTTCAGTCTTTTTTCTTTATTCTGTTCCATGGCAGTGATGCCCACTACTTAATTTTCCAGATCATGTATCCATTCTTCTGTCCAGTTTTTTCACCATTGATTCCTTCTAGTGCATTTTCACTTCAGTTATTATACTGTTCATCTCTCTTTGTTCTTTAAATCTTCTAGGTCTTTGTTAAACATTTCTTGCCTCTTCTCAACCTTTGCTTTAATTCTTTTCATGAGATACTGGATCATCTTCGTTATTTTTATTCTGAGTTTTTTCCCCTGGAAAGTTGCCTATCCCCATGTCATTTAGCTGTTTTTCTGGGGTTTTATCTTGTTCCTTCATCTGTGACATAATTTTATGCCTTTTTATTTTGATTAATTTTCTGTGATTGTGATTTTCATTCTGGAATCTCCAAGAATGTAGTTCTTCTTGCTTACTCTCTGGTGGATGATATTGTCTAAGAGGTTGTGTAAGCTTCCTGATGGGAGGTACTGGTGGTGGGTAGAATTGGTTCTTGCTTTGGTGAGCAGGACCATAATGAGCAAAACTTTAATCTGTTTGTCTGCTGACGGGTGGGTCTTTGATCTCTTCCTGTTATTTGTTTAGCCTGAGGCAACCAAGGCTTGGAATCTACAGGCTTTATGATAGGGCTAATGGTAACTTCCAAGGGGGCTCACACCAGTGGATACTTCCCAGAACTGCTGCTGAGAGTTCCCTCATCCCTGTGGTGAGCTACAAACATTCCTTACTTCTGCAGGAGACTCTTCAATAATACTAGCAGATAGGCTTGATTCAGTCTCCCGTGGGGTCTGTTTCTTTTCCCTGGGTCCTGGTGCACACAAGAGTTTGTGTGTTTCCTTCCAACGGTAGAATCTCTGTTTCCCCCAGTCCCATGGAAGTTCTGCAATCAAATCCTCAGTGCAGTTCACTTCAGTTGCTCAGTCGTGTCTGATTCCTTGTGACTGCATGGACTGTAGCACACCAGGCCTCCCTGTGCATCGTCAACTCCCAGAGTTTACTCAAACTCAGGTCCATTGAGTCAATGATGCCATCCAATCATCTCATCCTCTGTGGTCCCCTTCTCCTCCTGCCTTCAATCTTTCCCAGCATCAGGATCTTTTCAAATGAGTCAGTTCTTTGCATCAGGTGGCCAAAGTACTGGTGTTTCAGCTTCAGCATCAGTCCTCCCAATGAATATTCAGGACTGATTTCCTTTCGGATGGAATGGTTAGATCTCCTTGCAGTCCAAGGGACTCTCAAGAGTTTTCTCCAACACCACAGTTCAAAAGCATAAATTCTGCCTGCAATGTGGGAGACCCAGGTTCGATTCCTGGGTCGGGAAGATTCCCTGGAGAAGGAAATGGCAATCCACTCCAGCACTCATGCGTGGAAAATCCCATAGACAGAGGAGCCTGATAGGCTACAGTCCATGGGGTCGCAAAGAGTCGGACATGACTGAGTGACTTCACTTTCACTTTCTGTAACTCTCATCATATGGTTAAGGTATTATCTTCTGGGTTTCTGCACTGTAAAGTTACTATTTCATCCCTTGCGATTCACAAATATGTAGGGGGAGATGTCCAAATTTTGCCCACTAACTTTGGCATCCATTGGGGAATACTGTCTGCAGTAATTGTGAATTATTATGGTGATTGCTTAATGGAAATTATTTTTTCTCTTTCCTTCTACACTTGTTAATTGGAATTTTTCCATAAGGAAAACTTGTCTCCTCTTTCTCATTATGTATTTATGTATGTATATATGTATGTATTTATACAATTATTTACTTAAATCAGTACAGAGTTAAATCAGTTATTTACTTAAATCAGTATGGACTCATGGATATTTACTTCGAATCATGCAGTTTAATATAAAAAGTCTATACATAATATTGTTTAAAGCAAATAAAGTACATCAGTTTATGTTGCTTTCATCACTAAATTTGCCATATTTTATTTGATATTATACACACATGTAAAAATGATGCATTTTTAATATGGCTACATAAAAACATATCATTTAAACAATTTCCCTTTCTTGGAGTTATGTATTCATTTAATTTTGTTTTATTTTTCTGTTGTTACCTTATTTATTTATTTATTGGCTCTTAGAAATGGTATTGCAATGAACACTCAATACCTATCTTTGTGTATCCTTGTTATGTTTGTACATGTGGGTGAACTTATTTTTATGACAAACCCTTAGCAGTAAAATTGCTGGCACAAAGCATTTATTTTTCAGAAATATACTAAAATGAATAGGAATGCTAAAGTCAAGAAAACATTTGTCTAGCTTGTATTGAAAATGAAATATAAATGAAATAAGGAATAATAAAATTTACCTGGGTAGTGACAACTTTTGGAGGACTAGTATAACAACTGAATATATTATTGTTTACATCTTAAACTTTGATAACTATGTTACAATGATTAGAAATTCCAATGCCAGTAAACATTGGAATGCCTTTCCTTGTACACATAATGAAATTATGTTAATAACAAATATTTTTACAGTTATTGTTTTTCTTGGAATATAATAGCTTTACCCAATTGTAGTGATATGGATGAAACTGGAGCCTGTCATACAGAGTTAAGGAAGTCAGAAAGAGACAAGTAAATATCATATATTAACACATATACATGGAATCTAGAAAAAAATGGTACTAATGAACTTATTTGCAAGGCACGAATAGAGACACAGAGGTAGAGAATGGACTTATGGAGATGGAGGAAGGAGAGGGTGGGGTGAATTGAGAGAGTAGCACTGACATATATACAAATATTTAAATTGCATATTGAAAGTTATGAAAAAATAAGTAAACACTAAAACTTATGAGTGGTTTTTGTAGAAAGATATATTCTAATGAAACTATACTCTAGAAATTGTAAAATAAGAAAATTAAAATTGAAATACATAACTTTTAATATCTTAAGTTACCTTTATGAAAACAACTAAGAACTCTAAAACTGATAAAAATGCAAATGTTTTTGAAGGGCACTTCTTATTTAAACTACACTATAAAAACATACAAAGTTAATAATAAACATAAAAATTTTATCTTTGATGGTACAAACTTTAGAGTCAAATTTTTATCTCTATATCACTATCTATGAAATTATTTACACATTACATGGAAATTATTATTAAGTCTTTAAAATATGATTAGTAAAATAATGAATTATTTTTTGAAAAATGAACCATATGAAACTATAGCATAAATTAACACAAAATAACAAACATTTAGGATTTCCAGAAAGCTAAATTTCAATGTAATTTGTAATTGCTTTATTTTTTCTTAAGATTATGAGTTATATATTCATATTTTTCTATTTTATAATCGAGACATAATTTGTACATCATAAAATTCATTTTAAATTATATAGTTCAGTTATTTTTAGTATATTCATAGTGTTAAGGAACTATTACCACTATCTAAATGCAGAACATTTACATCAATCCAAAAAGAAACTCTCTAACCATCAAAAAGAAAGAGAGTTCCAGAAAAACATGTATATGCCTTTGACTGTGTGGATCACAATAAACTGTGGAAAATTCTGAAAGAGATAGGAATACCAGACCACCTGACCTGCCTCCTGAGAAATCTGTATGCAGATCAGCAAGCAACAGTTAGAACTGGACATGGAACAACAGAATGGTTCCAAATAGGAAAAGGAGTACATCAAGGCTGTATATGGTCACCATGCTTATTTAACTTATATGCAGAGTACATCATGAGAAACGCTGGGTTGGAAGAAACACAAGCTGGAATCAAGATTGCCGGGAGAAATATCAATAACCTCAGATATGCAGATGACATCACCCTTATGGCAGAAAGTGAAGAGGAACTAAAAAGCCTCTTGAAGAAAGTGAAAGAGGAGAGTGAAAAAGTTGGCTTAAAGCTCAACATTCAGAAAACGAAGATCCTGGCATCCGGTCCCATCACTTCATGGGAAATAGGTGGGGAAACAGTGGAAACAGTGTCAGACTTTATTTTTTGGGGCTCCAAAATCACTGCAGATGGTGACTGCAGCCATGAAATTAAAAGACGCTTATTGCTTGGAAGAAAAGTTATGACCAACCTAGATAGTATATTCAAAAGCAGAGACATTATTTTGCTAACAAAGGTCCACCTAGTCAAGGCTATGGTTTTTCAGGTGGTCATGTATGGATGACATAGTTGTACTGTGAAGAAAGCTGAGCGCTGAAGAATTGATGCTTTTCAACTGTGGTGTTGGAGATGACTCTTGAGAGTCCCCTGGACTGCAAGGAGATCCAATCAGTCCATCCTAAAGATCAGTCCTGGATGTTCATTGGGAGGACTGATGCTGAAGCTGAAACTCCAGTACTTTGGCCACCTCATGCAAAGAGTTGACTCATTGGGAAAGACCCTGATCCAGGGAGGGATTGGGGGCAGGAGGAGAAGGGGACGACAGAGGATGAGATGGCTGGATAGTATCACCGACTCGAGGGACATGAGTTTGAACTCTGGGAGTTGGTGATGGACAGGGAAGCCTGGCGTGCTGTGATTCATTGGGTTGCAAAGAGTCGGACAGGACTGAGCGACTGAATTGAACTGAACTGAACTGAATGTTAAATTTATTTATTATTCCTTCTGTTGTTTGTGCTTTTGGTGTCATCACAAAGGATTCATTGTTAGATACAAAGTCACAAAGATGAGCCTCTAGGTTTTTTTCTCAGTTTTATAAATTTGGCTCTTACATATAAATCTTTGATGCATTTTGAGTTAAATTTTGTATACAGTATGAAGTAGGAGTGCTTTGCATTTCGATAGACAATTAACCCTGTACCATTAATTTAAAAGACTGTTTTTTCCTTCATTCAATTGTCATAGTTTGGTTATTGAATATTAATTGACCATTAATTCATGAATTTATCTTGACTCTAAATTTGTTTTCATTAATCTTTACTCTTATGCCCATACTACATATTCTTCTTTGCAGTAGCTTTATAATTTTTGAAATATAGAAGTGTGACTCTTTTATCTTTGTTCTCCTTGTTTAAGATGGTTTTGGTCTCTTAAATTTCCATATAAGTTTTAAAATCAGCTTTTTAATTTCTGCAAAATGCCAGCTAGAAATTCAATAAGGATTGAAATGAATCTATACATCAATTTTGGAAATATTATCATCTTAATAATATTGTCTTCCAAATCTATGAACATGGATAGCTTTCATTTATTCAAATCTTCTTTAATTTTGTTTTGTAATTTTGTAGTTTTGGTGTACATGCATTACACTTATTTTGTTAAATTTATTCATAAGTATTTTATTCTTTTAAATACTATCATAGATGAGATTCTTCCCTTAATTTTATTTTTGGAGTGTTCATTGCTATAAATGAAAAATTATATACATACAATTGATTTTTGCATATCAGTCTTATATCCTGCAACCTTTATCAACTCATTCACTAACTTTAATAGTTAATTAGTTAATAGTTAATTTAGTCAATTCTTTAGGATTTTCTATATAAAAGATCATGTCACATGCAACTAGAGACAGTTGTATTTTTTTCTCTCCAGTCTGGATGACATAATTTTTTTCTTGCTTAATTGCCTTGGCAAGAACTTCCAGTGCAATGTTAGATAGAAATGATGACAAAAGACATTTTTATTTTGTTCCTGATCTTAGGAAAAAAGCATTCAGTCTTTCATCATTAAATATGATGTTATCTGGTTAATTTTATATAGATGCCCTTTATCATGTTGAGAGAGTTGCATTATCTTCTTAAGTTTTTGAAAAATTTTATCACAAAAGAGTGTTGGATTATTTTCAGGTGATTTTTTTGACATTTAGTGAGATGATCGAGATGTTTTTGCTGTCTATTCTATGAATATGATGTATTACATTGATTGATATTCAGAAGGTGAACCAACTTTGCATTCCTAGAATTAATCTCACTTGGTTATAGTGTGTGATCTTATTTATGTGTTGTTGAATTCCATCTGTTAGTGTTGTGTTGGGGATTTTTACATCTATATTCACAGAAGACATTGGATTATAATTTCTTGTGATGTCATTGTAAGATTTAGATAACAGGATACATTAACTGGTTTCATGGACTGAGTTTGAAAGTGTTCTTTACTCTTCTATTTTTTGAAGGATTTATGAAGAATTGGAGTTAATTACTGTTTAAAATGTGGTCGAATTTACAGGTCAATTGGTCTTGGGCTTTTCTTTGTAGGAAGTCTACTTCTGACTAATTGAATCTGTTTACTTGTGATATGTCTAGGCAGATTTTCTATTTCTTCTTGATTAATCAGTAGCTTTTGTGTCTTTCTAAGAATTTTTCCATTTTGTCTGTAATATAGTTTATTGGTGTATAACTGTTCATGTTGCTGCTACTGCTAAGTCGCTTCAGATGTGTCCAACCCTGTGAGACCCCTTAGACAGCAGCCCACCAGTCTCCTCCATCGCTTGGATTCCCAGGCAAGAACACTGGAGTGGGTTGCCATTTCCTTCTCCAACAACTGTTCATAGTATTCCCTTATAGTCCTTTTATTTCTATAAGGCAAATAGTAATGGTCTCTCTTTCACATGATTTCAGTAATTTGAGTCTACATTCTTTTTTTGCTATGCCAGTATAGGCAATAGTTTGTAAATTTCATCTTTCCAGATAATCAATATTTGATTTTCATGACTCTCTCTATTGTTTTTCTGTTCTCCATCTCATTTTTCCCACTGTAGTCTCTAATTTTGTTAATTAATATTTGTTTTGGGCTTAGTCGTCTGCTCTTATTTTTCTAGTATCTTCACCTAGAAATTTAGGTTGCTGATTGGTAATCTTTCATCTCTTTAAATGTAGACATTTACAGTTAAAATTGTCCCTCTGGACACTAATAGATGGAGAAATATACCATGTTCATGGTTCAGAAGAATCAATATAGTGAAAATGAGTACACTACCCAAAGCAATCTACAGATTCAATGCAATCCCTATTAAGCTACAAACGGTAATTTTCACAGAACTACAACAAATAATTTCAAGATTTGTATGGAAATACAAAAAACCTCGAATAGCCAAAGCAATCTTGAGAAAGAAGAATGGAACAGGAGGAATCAACGTGCCTGACTTCAGGCTCTACTACAAAGCCACAGTCATCAAGACAGTATGGTATTGGCACAAAGACAGAAATATAGATCAATGGAACAAAATAGGAAGCCCAGAGATAAATCCACACACATATGGACACCTTATCTTTGACAAAGGAGGCAAGAATATACAATGGAGTAAAGACAATCTCTTTAACAAGTGGTCCTGGGAAAACTGGTCAACCACTTGTAAAAGAATGAAACTAGATCACTTTCTAACACCACACACAAAAATAAACTCAAAATGGATTAAAGATCTAAACGTAAGACCAGAAACTATAAAATCCTAGAGGAGAACATAGGCAAAACACTCTCCGACATAAATCACAGCAGGATCCTCTATGATCCACCCCCCAGAATACTGGAAATAAGAGCAAAAATAAACAAATGGGATCTAATTAAAATTAAAAGCTTCTGCCCAACAAAGGAAACTATAAGCAAGGTGAAAAGACAGCCTTCAGAATGGGAGAAAATAATAGCAAATGAAGCAACTGACAAACAACTGATCTCAAAAATATACAAGCAACTCCTGCAGCTCAATTCCAGAAAAGTAAACGAACCAATCAAAAAATGGGCCAAAGAACTAAATAGACATTTCACCAAAGAAGACATATGGATGGCTAACAAACACATGAAAAGATGCTCAGCATCACTCATTATTAGAGAAATGCAAATCAAGAACACAATGAGGTACCACTTCACACCAGTCAGAATGTCTGTGATCCAAAAGTCAGCAAGCAATAAATGCTGGAGAGGCTGTGGAGAAAAGGGAACCCTCTCACACTGTTGGTGAGAATGCAAACTAGTACAGCCACTATGGAGAACAGTGTGGAGATTCCTTAAAAAGCTGGAAATAGAACTGCCTTATGACCCAGCAATCCCACTGCTGGGCATACACACTGAGGAAACCAGAATAGAAAGAGACACATGTACCCCCATGTTCATATCAGCACTGTTTTTTTTTTTTTAATCAAATTTTTATTTTTACTTTATTTTACTTTATAATACTGTATTGGTTTTGCCATGCATTGACATGAATCCACCATGGGTGTACATGCGTTCCCAAATATGAACCCCCTCCCACCTCCCACCCCATAACTTCTCTCTGGGTCTTCCCCGTGCACCAGCCCCAAGCATTATGTATCCTGCATCAGACATAGACTGGCGATTCATTTCTTACATGATAGTATACATGTTTCAATGCCATTCTCCCAAATCATCCCACTCTCTCTCTCTCCCTCAGTGTCCAAAAGTCCACCCTACACATTTGTTCTCTTTTGCTGTCTCGCATACAGGGTCATCACTGCCATCTTTCTAAATTCCATATATATGTGTTAGTATACTGTACTGGTGTTTTTCTTTCTGGCTTACTTCACTGTGTATAATCGGCTCCAGTTTCATCCATCTCATTAGAACTGAATCAAATGTATTCTGTTTAATGGCTGAGTAATACTCCATTGTGTATATGTACCGCAGCTTTCTTATCCATTCGTCTGCTGATGGACATCTAGGTTGTTTCCATGTCCTGGCTATTATAAACAGTGCTGCAATGAACATGGGGGTACATGTGTCTCTTTCTATTCTGGTTTCCTCAGTGTGTATGCCCAGCAGTGGGATTGCTGGGTCATAAGGCAGTTCTAGTTGCAATTTTTTAAGGAATCTCCACACTGTTCTCCATAGTGGCTTTACTAGTTTGCATTCCCACCAACAGTGTGAGAGGGTTCCCTTTTCTGAGTTTATTTTTGTGTGTGGTGTTAGAAAGTGATCTAGTTTCATTCTTTTACAAGTGGTTGACCAGTTTTCCCAGCACCACTTGTTAAAGAGATTGTCTTTACTCCATTGTATATTCTTGCCTCCTTTGTCAAAGATAAGGTGTCCATAGGTGAGTGGATTTATCTCTGGGCTTTCTATTTTGTTCCATTGATCTATATTTCTGTCTTTGTGCCAGTACCATACTGTCTTGATGACTGTGGCTTTGTAGTAGAGCCTGAAGTCAGGCAGGTTGATTCCTCCAGTTCCATTCTTCTTTCTCAAGATTGCTTTGGCTATTCGAGGTTTTTTGTATTTCCATATAAATCTTGATATTATTTGTTCAAGTTCTGTGAATAATATCGCTGGTAGCTTGATAGGAATTCAATTGAATGTGTAGATTGCTTTGGGTAGTATACTCATTTTCACTATATTGATTCTTAGGATCCATGAACATGGTATATTTCTCCATCTATTAGTGTCCTCTTTGATTTCTTTCATCAGTGTTTTGTAGTTTTCTATGTATAGGTCTTTAGTTTCTTTAGGTAGATATATTCCTAAGTATTTTATTCTTTTCGTTGCAATGGTGAATGGAATTGTTTCCTTAATTTCTTTTTCTGCTTTCTCATTATTAGTGTAAAGGAATGCAAGGGATTTCTGAGTGTTGATTTTATATCCTGCAACTTTACTATATTCATTGATTAGCTCTAGTAATTTTCTGGTGGAGTCTTTAGGATTTTCTATGTAGAGGATCATGTCATCTGCAAACAGTGAGAGTTTTACTTCTTCTTTTCCAATTTGGATTCCTTTTATTCCTTTTTCTGCTCTGATTGCTGTGGCCAAAACTTCCAGAACTATGTTGAATAGTAGTGGTGAGAGTGGGCACCCTTGTCTTGTTCCTGACTTTAGGGGAAATGCTTTCAATTTTTCACCATTGAGGATAATGTTTGCTGTGGGTTTGTCATATATAGCTTTTATTATGTTGAGGTATGTTCCTTCTATTCCTGCTTTCTGAAGAGTTTTTATCATAAATGGATGTTGAATTTTGTCAAAGGCCTTCTCTGCATCTATTGAGATAATCATATGGCTTTTATTTTTCAATTTGTTAATGTGGTGAATTACATTGATTGATTTGCGGATATTGAAGAATCCTTGCATCCCTGGGATAAAGCCCACCTGGTCATGATGTATGATCTTTTTAATGTGTTGTTGGATTCTGATTGCTAGAATTTTGTTGAGGATTTTTGCATCTATGTTCATCAGTGATATTGGCCTGTAGTTTTCTTTTTTTGTGACATCTTTGTCAGGTTTCGGTATTAGGGTGATGGTGGCCTCATAGAATGAGTTTGGAAGTTTACCTTCCTCTGCAATTTTCTGGAACAGTTTCAGTAGGATAGGTGTTAGCTCTTCTCGAAATTTTTGGTAGAATTCAGCTGTGAAGCCATCTGGACCTGGGCTTTTGTTTGCAGGAAGATTTCTGATTACAGTTTCAATTTCCATGCTTGTGATGGGTCTGTTAAGATTTTCTATTTCTTCCTGGTTCAGTTTTGGAAAGTTGTACTTTTCTAAGAATTTGTCCATTTCTTCCACGTTGTCCATTTTATTGGCATATAGTTGCTGATAGTAGTCTCTTATGATCCTTTGTATTTCTGTGTTGTCTGTCGTGATCTCTCCATTTTCATTTCTAATTTTATTGATTTTATTCTTCTCCCTTTGTTTCTTGATGAGTCTAGCTAATGGTTTGTCAATTTTGTTTATCCTCTCAAAGAACCAACTTTTTGCTTTGTTGATTTTTGCTATGGTCTCTTTTGTTTCTTTTGCATTTATTTCTGCCCTAATTTTTAAGATTTCTTTCCTTCTGCTTACTCTGGGGTTCTCTATTTCTTCCTTTTCCAGTTGTTTTAGGTGTAGAGTTAGGTTATTTATTTGACTTTTTTCTTGTTTCTTGAGGTACGCCTGTATTGCTATGAACTTTCCTCTAAGCACTGCTTTTATAGTGTCCCACAGATTCTGGGTTGTTGTGTTTTCATTTTCATTCATTTCTATGCATAGTTTGATTTCTTTTTTGATTTCTTCTGTGATTTGTTGGTTATTCAGAAGTGTGTTGTTCAGTCTCCATATGTTGGGATTTTTAATAGTTTTTCTCCTGTAATTGAGATCTAATCTTGATGCATTCTGGTCAGAAAAGATGCCTGAAATGATTTTGATTTTTTAAAATTTATCAAGGTTAGATTTATGGCCCAGGATGTGATCTATCCTGGAGAAGGTTCCATGTGTACTTGAGAAAAAGGTGAAATTCATTGTTTTGGGGTGGATTTTCAAAAATACAATATTAAAGAAAAGAAGAAGAAGGAAAAAAGAAAAAAAAAAAAACAAGAAAAAAAGCCACAAGAATTATTGAAAAACACCGAAAACAACCACACAAAGACTATATATGGTGTTTGCTTTAAAAAAAAAAAAGTCTTTTTTTTTTTGAAAAGTAATAGTAGGTTATAGAAATAAAAATTAGAGGAGAAATAGAGTACTTAACAATTTTAAAAAGTTGGGGAGAAAAAAAAAGAAGAAGAAGAGAAAGAAAAGAAGAAAAAAAACCTACAACAGCATCAACAAAAAAACAAAAGAAAAAAGAAAGAAAAAAAAAAGGAATGATTGTAAAAATAGTAAAGATATATCTGGCCCTTTCTCTGGTGTTGTGGGCTGTGTGGGGTCACTTCCAAGGCGGTTCCCTCTGTTTAACTTCTGTTTGCTGGACTCTTCAGTGTCTGATTTCCATCCTGACACAGGGGTCAGTGGTGGACACTTTTTTTTTTTTTTTTTTTTTTAGGCTCACTTGTTCAGTAACGCTGTGGGGAGGGAGGGATGCTGCAAACAAATAACACTGTCGTGTGCATGCAGTGTCTCAGCCCCACTGGGCCTGTCCCTTCTAGCAGCGCACAAACCGCTCCGGCTCTACGTTGCTCAGCCGGGAACCGTCTGAGGCCGGCCCTAGGCTGCGTGCACCTCTCCGGTCTAAGCCACTCAGGTTAGGTGCTCAGATAACCCTCAGAGGAGCAGATTCGGTTGGGACTGCGTTTTGTGCCCTTCCCAGGTCTGAGTATCTCAGGTGTTTGGCGAGCTCGGTCGCTGCAACTTGTCGCCTTTCCTGTCTCTGCTGCTCAGTTTTCTGGGTGTACTGTTGGCGCCCCTTGTGAGGCAGACGGTGACTGTCCAGCACCCCCAGAAGTCTTAGCAAAGAAGCCTGCTTGCAGTTTGGTAGGTAAAGTCTCTCCGGGGCTGCGATTGCCCCTTTCCAGCCCTTACGGCTCTGGCTGCCTGTCCCCAGCGGGGGATGGTCTGCAGTCGGCTATTTCCGTTCCGTCCTTTGTTCTGTGCGTGGTCCTGGTGATGTCTTATGTTCAAGCTTTTCATGTGGTAGCTATCCCACAGTCCGGTTTGCTAGCCCAAGTTAGTTCATTCTGGTTACGTGTGGGGCGTTCCTGCCCGAATCTTACAAAGCACTGCAGCCGGCACCTCCCGCGCCTCCCTGCCCTGCCCCCACTTGTTAGTGGCGGATGCAGGCATCTGTGCTACTTTTACACTGGGGGAGTTACTGTTGGGCTTGTAATCTGTTGGTTTTAATTATTTATTTATTTTTCCTTCCTGTAATATTGCCGTCTGTGCTTCCAAGGCTCACCACAGACTT
The DNA here is from genome assembly GCA_006408615.1 of Connochaetes taurinus. Taxonomy (NCBI): domain Eukaryota; kingdom Metazoa; phylum Chordata; class Mammalia; order Artiodactyla; family Bovidae; genus Connochaetes; species Connochaetes taurinus. The sequence continues at coordinate 40,401 of SJXO01006874.1, forward strand.
GGCAGGGAGTGTTTCCTGGTGTTTGGAAACCTCTCTTCTTAAAATTCCTTTCCTGAGACAGGCTTCCCTTCCCAGGACGGAGCTCTCTCCCCACCTCCTTTGTCTCCTTTTTTGTCTTTTATATTTTTTCCTACCTGTTTTTGAAGACAATGATCTGCTTTTCTGGGTGCCTGATTTCCTCTGCCAGCATTCAGAAGTTGTTTTGTGGAGTTTGCTCAGCGTTGAAATGTTCTATTGAGGAATTTGTGAGGGAGAAAGTGGTCTCCCCGTCCTATTCCTCTGCCATCTTCCTGCAATCTCTGCAGCACTGTTTATAATAGCCAGGACATGTAAACAACCTAGATGTCCATCAGCAGACGAATGGATAAGAAAGCTGTGGTACATATACACAATGGAGTATTACTCAGCCATTAAAAAGAATACATTTGAATCAGTTCTACTGTGATGGATGAAACTGGAGCCAATTATACAGAGTGAAGTAACCCAGAAATAAAAACACCAGTACAGTATACTAACACATATATATGGAATTTAGAAACATGGTAATGATGTCCCTGTATGTGAGACAGCAAAAGAGACACAGATGTATAGAGCGGACTTTTGGAATCTGAGGGAGAGGGAGAGAGTGGGATGATTTGGGAGAATGGCATTGAAACATGTATACTATCATGTAAGAAACGAATCGCCAGTCTATGTTTGATGCAGGATGCAGGATGCTTGGGGCTGGTGCATGGGGATGATCCAGAGAGATGATATGGTGTGGGAGGTGGGAGGGGGGTTCAGGATTGGGAACTCATGTACACCCATGGTGGATTCATGTCAATGTATGGCAAAACCAATACAGTATTGTAAAGTAAAATAAAGTAAAAAATAATAATAATAAAATAAAATTGTCCCACTGAGGAGCTGCTTTTGCTGCATCCTATAATTTCTGGTATATTGTTTATTCATTTTTATTCTTCTCAAAGTAGTTTTTAATTTCATTTTATTATTTGATCCATTGGTTATTTGAGTCTGTTGTTTAGTTTTCACTTATCTGTGAATTTCCCAAATTTCTTCCTGTGATTGATTTCTTTTTTTTCTGATTTAAGATCATGGCATCTGATCCCATCACTTCATGGTAAATAGACGGGGAAACAGTGGAAACAGTGTCAGACTTTATTTGTTTGGGCTCCAAAATCACTGTAGATGGTGACTGCAGCCATGAAATTAAAAGACGCTTACTCCTTGGAAGAAAAGTTATGACCACCCTAGATAGTATATTCAAAAGCAGAGACATTACTTTGCCGACTAATGTCCGTCTAGTCAAGGCTGTGGTTTTTCCTGTGCTCATGTATGGATGTGAGAGTTGGACTGTGAAGAAGGCTGAGCACTGAAGAATTGATGCTTTTGAACTGTGGTGTTGGAGAAGACTCTTGAGGGTCCCTTGGACTGCAAGGAGATCCAAGCAGTCCATTCTGAAGGAGATCAACCCTGGGATTTCTTTGGAAGGAACGATGCTAAAGCTGAAGCTTCAGTACTTTGGCCACCTCATGTGAAGAGCTGACTCATTGGAAAAGACTCTGATGCTGGGAGGGATTGGGGGCAGGAGGAGAAGGGGACGACCGAGGATGAGATGGCTGGATGGCATCACTGACTCGATGGATGTGAGTCTGAGTGAACTCCGGGAGTTGGTGATGGACAGGGAGGCCTGGCGTGCTGCGATTCATGGGGTCACAAAGAGTTGGACATGACTGAGGGACTGAACTGTACTGAACTGAATTCGATATGGTTGGAAAATATACTATATGTGATTTAAATCTTCTTAAATATATTGAGACATTTCATGGTTTAACATATGATCTGTTCTGGAGACTGTTCCCTTTCACCTGAGAAGAATTTGTATTTTGCTGTTATTGGATATATATCTACTAAGACTAGCTGATTTATAATGTTATTCAAGTCTTATTATTTTTGTTGATTTTATGCCTAGTTATCCTGCATGTGTGCTCATTCACTTCACTAGTGTCCAAGTTTTATTGACCCTATGGATTGTAACCCTCCAAACTCCTTTGTCCATGGAATTTTCCAAGCAAGAATACTGAAGTTGGTCACCATGCCTTTCTCCATGGGATCTTTCTGATCCAGGCATCAAACCTGCACCTTCTGCATCAAACCTGCACCACCTGCATTTTATGTGCATTCTTTACCTCTGAGCCATCTTTGATCTATTATAAGTGAGGTATTGAAGTCTTCAATTATTATTATTGAATTGTCTATTTTTTCAGTTTTTCAGTATTTGCTTTATTTTTCTTTTTTTCTGTATTGATGTTTGAGTTATTTACATGATTTCCCATTAAAAATTAATTTAAAAGCTTAAAATTCTAATTGGCAAATGTGCCTTCTCTTTATTTTATTTTTTTAATTTTATTTTTACTTTATTTTACTTTACAATACTGTATTGGTTTTGCCATACATTGACATGAATCCACCACGGGTGTATACGAGCTCCCAATCCTGAATCCCCCTCCCACCTCCCACCCCATATCATCTCTCTGGATCATCCCCATGCACCAGCCCCAAGCATCCTGTATCCTGCATTGAACATAGACTGGGGCTTAGTTTCTTACATGATAGTATACATGTTTCAATGCCACTGTCCCAAATCATCCCACCCTCTCCCTCTCCCCCAGAATCCAAAAGTCCGTTCTATACATCTGTGTCTCTTTTGCTGTCTCGCATACAGGGTCATCATTATCATCTTTCTAAATTGCATAAATACAGTATTTTCTTTTAGAATTTTTTGTTAGGTTCATATATGCTTATAATTGTTATTTCTTGTTGATGGATTCACTTTTTATCATTATGAAATGTACCTTTTTAGTCTCTTACAACAATTATTGTCTTGAAATCTATATTCTCTGATACCAGTATAGCCACTCCAGCTCACAATTGGTTATTATTTTAATATATACTCTTTAGTACATTTTGCTTCATTTTATTTTTAATATATTTATTGTTTAAATCTAAAGTTTGTTTCTTTTGACAGCATACAGTTGGGTCATATTTTTAATCCATTCTGCCTATCTCAGCATTTTAATTGCAACTTTAATGTAGTTACATTTACTTTTGTTATTAATAAGCTAGGATTTATGCCTGCCATTTTGAGCTTTGTATGCTTTTTTTCCCCTCAGCTCCTCCATTACATCTTTCTTTTATGTTAAATATTTTCTACAGTATCGTTTTAATTCCCTTATTGTTTATTTTACTATATTTTTTCTATTTGTTGTCTCAGCAACAAATAGGAATGATATTTTATATATTATAAAAATCTAGTTCAAATTAATACCAACTTAATTCAATAGCATGCAAAAAACCTTGCTTCTATAAAACTCTATTATTTCCACCATTTGTTCCATTCTCTCCTCCAGAGTTTATTGTTTTTTTTCATTTTTTGTTGTTTATTTACTTATGTTTTGAAATTAATTTTGTAAAGTCTGTATTCTATGTCTTATGTGTTCACTGAAGCCTCTGCTCAGTTAATATGTAGGTCAGCTAATGATTGGACAGAGATTTTCAAACACCTGGATCTGTTAAGTCTCTCAGTCTTTGTCAGGAGGTTCTTTGTGTATATGTATTATGGCCTATTTCAATTTCTGCTTGCTCAGAGTCTCTACAGAAGTCACAAGTACCAAGTTAATACTTTCTCAAGTCTTTTCTGAGCATGCACACCATTCTGTGAATGCACACAGTCCAATGCATGCTTGTGATTTCCAAATCCTCAGGGATACTTTAAAGCTTTTCAAAACCTCTGTGAACATCTCATTCTACAGCTATTCATTTCAAAATTTTTAGTTAGTCTAATATTTGTCCAATTTGTTATGCACCATCTCAGGCACCTGTGAAGTCAAATTATTGCCTTTGACTGTTTCTGACAAATGTACCTGAGGGAAAAAGGCTTTTCCACTGGACAAACTCTGAGTCAAGTCAAATAAATGCAAAGAAATAGAGGAAAACAACAGAATGGGAAAGACTAGAGATCTCTTCAAGAAAATTAGAGATACCAAGGGAACATTTCATGCAAAGATGGGCTCGATAAAGGACAGAAATGGTCTGGACCTAACAGAAGCAGAAGATATTAAGAAGAGGTGGCAAGAATACACAGAAGAACTGTACAAAAAATTTCTTCACGAACCAGATAATCATGATGATGTGATCACTAATCTAGAGCCAGACATCTTGGAATGTGAAGTCAAGTGGGCCTTAGAAAGCATCACTACGAACAAAGCTAGTGGAGGTGATGGAATTCCAGT
>SJXO01006874.1:44721-64331 GCA_006408615.1 Connochaetes taurinus
CCGAAGAATTGATGCTTTTGAACTGTGGTGTTGGAGAAGACTCTTGAGAGTCCCTTGGACTGCAAGGAGATCTAACCAGTCCATTCTGAAGGAGATCAACCCTGGGATTTCTTTGCAAGGAATGATGCTAAAGCTGAAGCTCCAGTACTTTGGTCACCTCATGCGAAGAGTTGACTCATTGGAAAAGACTCTGATGCTGGGAGGCATTGGGGGCCGGAGGAGAAGGGGACAACATTGGATGAGATGGCTGGATGGCATCACGGACTCGATGCACGTGAGTCTGAGTGAACTCCGGGAGATGGTGATGGACAGGGAGGCCTTGCGTGATGTGATTCACGGGGTCGCAAAGAGTCAGACACGACTGAGTGACTGAACTGAACTAGCAAAGAAAGGCTACCAGCAAACCACCAGAGAAGTCAAATAATTAAAACTATCTGGGGAGGAAGCTTTGAAAGAATTTGCTTCCCATTCTTCCACCCCTAGTGGTCAGCAGGCTGATAGTTTTTACTGTAAGTTGAATGTCTTGGAGTTCAAGAATACTATAGAGATGGAAGTAGAGGGTGGAAATAGGACAAATTATGACAATAAACACTATTCTCACTGTGATTCAGCTGTTTTTTTTTTCCCTTGAGTCTCTTGACTTTCCTAATTGCTTCATATTTTTTATTAATTTCTAGAGTTCTGAAAAAGCTGATTCTGACCTTTTAAAAATTAGTGTTCTCCATTGATTTTATGGAGTAGAGAATTTTCAGAGGACCTTACTCTACCATTTTCAGCAATGTTACCTTGCTTACATTTTAAACATAGTTAATTGTACTAACCCCTTCGTGGATCACAGCCTTGTCATGGTCAAGAGTCTTGCATAACTCAATGAAGCTATGAGCCATGCCATGCAAGGCCACCCAAGACATAGCCACTGGAGAAGGGGATGGCAAACCACTCCAGTATTCTTGCCTTGAGAACTTCATGAAAGGTATTTAAAAGGCAAAAAAAAAACTATGACACCAGAAGGTGAGCCCCCAGGTTGGAAGGTGTCCAATATGTTACTAGAGAAGAGCAGAGGGCAATTACTACCAGCTCCATAAAGAATGAGGTGGATGGGACAAAGTGGTGATGATGTTCTGTTGTGGATATGTCTGGTGGTAAAAATAAAGTATAATGCTGTAAAGAACAATATTACATAGGAATCTGGAATGTTAGGTCCATGAATCAAGGTAAATTGGACATGGTCAAGCAGGAGATGGTAAGCATGAACATCAACATCTTAGGAACAGGTGAAGTAAAATGGATGGGAATGGGTGAATTTAATTCGGAGGACAATTTATCTACTACTGTGGGCAAAAATCCCTTAGAAGAAATGGAGAAACCCTCAGTCTACAGAAGAGTCTGAAATGCAGTACTTGGATGCAGTCTCAAAAATTACAGAATGATCTTGGTTCTTTTCCAAGGTAAACCCTTCAACATCACAGTAACCCAAGTCTATGTCCCAACAACTGATACCAAGGAATCTGAAAGTGTCAAGTTCTATGAAGACTTACAAGACCTTCTAGAACTAACACCAAAAAAGATGTTCTTTTCATTATAGGGTATTGGAATACAAAAGGAGGAAGTCAAGAGATACCTGGAGTAACAGGCAGGTTTGGCCTTGGAGTACAAAATGAAGCAAGGCAAAGGCTAACAGGGTTTTGTCAAGAGAACACATTGGTCATAGCAAATACCCTCTTCCAACAACATAAGAGAAGACTCTACACATGGACATCACCAGATGGTCAACACCAAAATCAGATTGATTATATTCTTTGGAGCCAAAGATGGAGAAACTCTATACAGTCAGCAAAAACAAGACCAGGAGGTGAATGTGGCTCAGATCATGAGCTCCTCATTGACAAATTCAGACTTAAATTGAAGAAAGTAGGGAACACCACTATACTATCCAAGTATGATCTAAATCAAATCCCTTATGATTATACAGTGGAAGCAACAAAAAGGTTCAAGGGATTAGAGATGATAGAGTACCTGAAGAATTATTGATGGAAGTTCTTGACATTGTACAGGACCCAGTGATCAAGACCATCTCCAAGAAAAATAAAGGCAAAATGGTTGTCTGAGAAGGCCTTGCAAATAGCTGAGAAAAGACGAGAAGCTAAAGACAAAGGAGAAAAGAAAAGATATACCCATCTGAATACAAGTTCCAAAGAATAGCAAGGAGAGATAAGAAAGCCTTCCTCAGTGATCAATGCGAGGAAATAAAGGAAAAAACCAAATGGTTAAGACTAGACATCTCTTCAAGAAAACTAGAGATACCAAGGGAACACTTAATGCAAAGATGGGCATAATAAAGGACAGAAATGGTATGGACCTAACAGAAGAAGATATTAAGAAGAGGTGGCAAGAATACACCAAAAACTACACAAAATAAAGGTCTTAATCACTGGTATAAACATAATAACAGTCACTCACCTAGAGCCAGACATCCTGGAGTGTGAAGTCAAGTGGGCCTTCAGTTCAGTTCAGTTCAGTCGCTCAATCGTGTCTGACTCTTTGCGACCCCATGAATTGCAGCACGCCAGGCCTCCTTGTCCATCACCAACTCCCGGAGTTCACTCAGACTCAACGTCCATTGAGTCAGTGATGCCATCCAGCCATCTCATCCTCTGTCGTCCCCTTCTCCTCCTGCCCCCAATCTCTCCCAGCATCAGAGTCTTTTCCAATGAGTCAACTCTTCTCATGAGGTGGCCAAAGTACTGGACTTAGCAAGCGTTATTACAAAGAAAGCTGGTAGAGGTGACAGAATTCCAGCTGAACTATTTAAAATCCTAAAAGATTATGCTTTCAAAGTGCTGCAGTCAATATGTCACCAAATTTGGAAAACTCTGCAGGGGCCACAAGACTGGAAAAAGTCAGTTTTCATTCCAATTTCAAAGAAGGACAATGCCAAAGAATGTTCAGACTACCAGACAATTGTGCTCATTTTGCAATCTAGTGAGGTCAAGATCAAAATCCTTCAAACTAGGCTACAGCAGTATATGAACTGAGAACTTCTAGATGTACAAGCAGAGTTTACAAAATGCAGAGGAACAAGAGATCAAATTGCCAATCTTCATTGGATCATAGGTAAATCAAGCGAGTTCCAGAAAAACATCTACTTCTGCTTCATTGACTACCCTAAAGCCTTCGACTCTGTGGAAGTGGAAGGAAGTTAAGTCGCTCAGTCGTGTCCAACTCTTTGCGACCCCACAGACTGTAGCCCACAAATCTCCTCTGTCCATGGGATTCTCCGGGCAAGTGTACTGGAGTGGGTTGCCATTTCCTTCTCCAGAGGATCTTCCTGATCCAGGGATCGAACCCAGGTCTCCTGCATTGTAGGCAGACACTTTACTGTCTGAGCCTCCAGGGAAGTCCCTTTAACTCTGTGAATCACAACAAACTATGGAACGTTCTTAAAGAGATGGGTATACCAGACCACCTTATCTATCTCCTGAGAAACCTGTGTGTGGGTCATGAAGTAACCATTAGAATATTACATGAAACAACTGACTGGTTAAAATTGGGAAAGGAATATAAATCTGTATATATTGTCAGCCTGTTTATCTAACTTCTATGCAGAATACATTATGGGAATTGCCGGGCTGGATAAATCACAAGCCAGAATCAAGGTTTTCCGGAGAAATATCAACAACGTCACATATATAGATGATACCACTCTAACGACAGAAAGTGAAGAGGAACTAAATAGTCTCTTGATGAAGGTGAAAGAGGAGAGTGAAAAAGTTGGCTTAAAAATCAACATTAAAAAAAACTAAAAAAAAAAAAAAAAACTAAGATCATGGCATCTGGTTCTATCACTTCATGACAAACAGAAGGGTGAAAAGTGGAAGCAGTGACAGATTTTATTTTCTTGGGCTCCAAAATCACTGCAGATCATTACTGCAGCCATGAAATTAAGAGACATTTGCTCCTTGGAAGGAAAGCTAAGACAAACCTAGACAGAATATTAAAAAGCAAAGACAACACTTTCCTCACAAAAGTTTGTATAATCAAAGCTATGGTTTTCCAGTAGTCTTGAACAGATGTGAGAGTTGGACCATAAAGAAGACTGAGCACTGCAGAATTGAGGCTTTTGAATCATTGTGCCAGAGTCTTCACTCTTGAGAGTCCCTTGGAGTACAAGGAAATCAAACCAGTAAATCCTAAAGGAAATCACTCTGTATAATAGGCTCCAGTTTCATCCACCTCATTAGAACTGGGACTCTGTGGGAGAGGGCGAGGGTGGGATGATTTGGGAGAATGGCATTGAAACGTGTATAATATCATATATGAAACGAATAGCCACTCCACGTTCGATGCATGATACTGGATGCTTGGGGATGGTGCACTGAGACGACCCAGAGGGATGGTACGGGAAGGGAGGAGGGAGGGGGGTTCAGGATGGGGAATACGTGTATACCTGTGGCAGATTCATGTTGATGTATAGCAAAACCAATACAATATTGTAAAGTAATTAACCTCCAATTAAAATAAATAAATTTATATTTTAAAAAAAATAAAGGAAATCAACCCTGAATATTCACTGGAAGGACTAATACTGAAGCTAAAGCTTTGGCCACTTGATGCAAAGAGCCAACTCATTGTATAAGATTCTTATGCTGGAAAAGTTTAAAGGCAGAAACAGAATGGGTGGAACAGGATGAGATGGTCAGAAAGCATCACTAACTCAATGGACATGAATTTGAGGAAACTCTGGGAGATAGTGAAGGACAAAGAAGCCTTGTGTGCTGAAGTCCATGGGTTCACAAGGAAGTGAACATGACTTAGCAACTGAACAAGAAAGTGTGCTAAATTTGATCTGGAATTATAAAAGCAGCAAATACATGAATATTCCTGTTGAAAGACACATTTTGATAAAATTATACTATAAAATGAAACAAATCAAGTGTCTGTTAGTCACTCAGTCATGTCCAACTCTTTGCAATCCCATGGAATGCAGCCCACTAGGCGCCTCTGTCCATGGGATTCTCCAGACAAGAATACTGGAGTGGGTAGTCATTTCCTTCACATTAATTAGCAATTCTCAAAAGTAAATGAAAACTTTTGATTTTTTTATAGCTTTTCATTTTTGTATGCTATCAAAATCTATATCTAAGATGAATTTCAGGCACAAGAATAAAATTCAATCTCTTCTATTTTAAAGTTTGGCAAATGTTTGTTTTCTCCCTGTATTTTCCATTAATAATAAAATATTTTTCACAAACTTATCCCACTTTATTTCAGAGTATTAGATTAGTGCTTCTCCAATTTTATTTTCAGCTGTCTCATCTGCAAAAATCCCTGCCTCTAACAGGACTAAAAATTAAGTTCATATTCTAGATACTCAATTCTAAGTACTTTCATTTAATTTTTCTTACTCCACAATGCCTTGGGCACCAGAATATATAGCAGAATTCTGCATTAAGTAAATAATATTGCCCCACAAACCAGAACTGAAAGAGACACGTGTACCCCAATGTTCATTGCAGCACTGTTTACAATAGCTAGGACATGGAAGCAACCTAGATGTCCATTAGCAGATGAATGGGTAAGAAAGTTGCAGTACATATACACAATGGAATGTTACTCAGCTATTTAAAAGAACATTTGAATCACTTCTAACGAGTTGGATGAAACTGGAGCCTATTATACAGAGTGAAATAAGTCAGAAAGGAAAACACCAATGCAGTATATTAATGCATATATATGGAATTTAGAAAGATGATAACCATGATCCTATAGGCAGAGACAGCAAAAGAGACACAGATATAAAGAACAGACTTTTGGACTCTGTGGGACAAGGCAAGGGTGGGATGATTTGAGAGAATAACATTGAAATATGTATATCACCGTATGTGAAATAAATGACCAGTCCAAGTTCGATGCATGAAACAGGGCAATCAAAGCCAGTGCACTGGGACATCCAGAGGGATGGCACGGGGAGGGAGGTGGGAGGGGGGTTCAGGACGGGAGGACACATGTACACCAATGGCTGATTCACGTCAACGTATGGCAAAAACCACCACAACATTGTAAAGTAATTAGTCTCCAATTGAAATAAATAATTTTTTAAAAATAATGGTGCCCCACAATGACTACAGATGCAATTTACACCTTTCCATTTTAGGAAATACAATCAACCAGTCCCAAGTGAAGGTTATTTAATCTGCTTTGAAGTGGAGGGTTAGAGATAATATGTACTGTCTTTTCCTTGGGATATTGGTGAAAAGGACAGTGTAACATGAACTCCTAGAACAATGGCAGTTTCAGATAGTCAGGTTTGCTTTGCGTATGTTCTAGACTCCTAGAGTAGAAAGAAAAAAAGGTCACAGTATATAAAGCAGTTGAAAGTATATCATAATATGTACTGTCCTCATTCCAATCTCAGTATTCATTATTGTAACTCAATAGTCTGTCATATACTTTCTGTTAGCTGTGCACAATATATTAAGAGATTTGTTGGCTTCAATAGGTATCAAAGTCAAGTTAAATCTGGAAAATAGTACTAGTATAACCACCAAAATGCTCTTCCAGAATAGTTCCCTAAAAGTCTTATAGCTAAAAACCGTTTTTATTACTTAAACAGAGCAATAAGAATTGAGTTTGGAGAACAATTTTTAAAATATTAAATTTGTTTCAATAAATATTTATTGAGGCTCAATATACACAGAAACATACTAGGCACAATTATAGGGCTTAGATGAAAGAAACAGATACAGATGAAATGACATGGAGTCTCTACCCTCTGGGAACTTACATCTAAGAAAGGGAAATGTAACACCAAAAACCACACACAAGGTAAAATGTGGGAAGTACCTATGAAAGGCACCATCAGAGCACTCCAAACATGTAGAGGAGGGTTGAGAGACACAGGTTCATTAGAAATGGACCATTGAGTATGGATAGGATTTTCCACTAAGGTGGGTATAAGCATTACATGTTGGAAGAAACAGGAATCCAGAGTGACATGTATCTTGAGTACCTGCAGGGGAGGAGTAAGAAAGACTTGGAAACCAGTTGAGGACAGATCAAGAAGGACCTTGAAGGCAAGAATAGTTTCTATTTTATTCTATGATAAATGGGAAATCACTGGCTGATAATTTTAAAGAAAGGGACTGACATGAATGAGGTTACACTTTGGGGAATTCTGTCTTAAGGTCATGTACTAAAGGAATTATACAGCTGAGTGGTAGAAGGCAGGACAGATAACAATGAGACATCAGATGAGGCATTTCGAGGGCCTGGATGATAATAATTTAGGGTAGAACAACACTGCAAACAAGAAAGGTTTGAGTGTGCCCTAGTTCATCACCATTCCCAGGCCTCTACTCCTCTATATGTATGGTCATCTCACTATATAGCATCTAGTGAATTCTATTCAAGTTTTCTCTCCCTCTCCTGGAACTGATCTATTCTCAACCTCAGGGCCTATCTTCAGTCCCAGTACTCCTGGGTCTTGCTTTCTGTTTTCAGCACATAATCATAGGGAGTTAGAGCTCAAGATAACACAACCAATCTAACTTGACTCTTGGCTATTTGACTCTAGTTTTTTTCTTTTTCTTTTTTTTTTTTTTAATTTTGTACACTATGATGAAGAAACTCAGAGAGGAAAGTGATCTGCCCAAAGCTGCATGTAGAGTTTGGGTCTAAAAGGAAGCTGGAGGAAAATAGAGTTAAGGAATTAAGATCATCACAATGTTCCTTCCTCTGGATTACACTGCCATGACCTCAAGCTGTTACCTCTGAGCAAACTTTAGGCAGCAGGGTGTTGGGTTGGTAGTGTCCAATTATATCCAGCCCTTTACCAAGTTGTAGTCAGAATTGTGTGTCCTCAGCCTCTTCCAGCAACATTCTCCTTAGTTAAACTTAGTCCCCAGCTATCAGAACAGGTGGTACATGTAAAGATCCTGAGAAAGCAGCACTGTGAACAGAAGGCCAAAATGTTGGGGTCTTGAGGAAATCAGGTCACTGAGAGGACGGAGTAAAATAGGAGCTCTTGGAATCCCTATCAGACAGGATATAAGGGAGTCAATGAATACCTGGTAAAACATATCTAAGAAAGTATGAAGGAGTTTGAAGATAGGAGTTTGAATGATGGGATAATGATTTCAGATGGGAAAATATGAAGAACACAATTAGGTTTAGAGAGAAATGTATGGCAGTAATGTAACTAAGAGCTGATGGCAATGATTCTCAGAAGAATCTCATTACCAAACAAATTGTATGCTGAGCATCTTCCAATAAAGAATTTTAAAAAGAAAAGTGCAATCTATAAAATGCAATTTTTATTTAATTCATATTATAAAATTAATCAAAATTATCAAAAGTTAAATAACACCTGTATTTGAGAGTTTTGTTCCACCAAAATTTACACAATTTTAAAACTGCAAACAAAACACTTTCAGGCTTTCTAGATCATTTTTATGAGACCCAAGAATCCACAGGACATACGTTAAACCACAAGCTTAACACATGTCTTTTCCTTGGGTTGTTGTTGCTGTTGTTCAGCCACTCAGTCGTGTCCAACTCGATGCAACCCCATGGACTGCAGCATGCCAGGCTTTCCTGTCCTTCACCATCACCCGGAGTTTGCTCAAACTAATGTCCATTGAGTTGGTTATGCCATCCACTATCTCGTCCTCTGTGGTCCCCTTCTCCTCCTACCTTTAATCTTTCCCAGCATCAGGGTCTTTTCCAGTGACCTGGCTCTTCGCATCAGGTGGCCAAAGTATTGGAGCTTCAGTTTCAGCATCAGTCCTTTCAAGGAAAATTCAGGGTTGATTTCCTTTAGAACTGACTGGTTTGATATCCTTGCAGTCTAAGGGACTCTAGAGACTTTTCTGTAGCACCACAGTTCAAAAGCATCAATTCTTTGGTACTCAGCCTTCTTTATGGTCCAACTCTCACATTGGTACATGACTACTGGAAAAACCATAGCTTTGACTATACAGAACTTTGTTGCCAAAGTAATGTCTCTGCCTTTTAATATGCTGTCTAGGTTTGTTATAACTTTTCTTCCAAGGAGCAATAGTAATTCACCATTTAATAAAAAACTCCAAAGAAAGGTCTTTAAGAATTGAATGAGTCATCCCAGTGCACCAGGCCCAAGCAACCAATACAATATTGTAAAGTAATTAGCCTCCAATTAAAATAAATAAATTTAAATTAAAAACTAAAAATTAAAAAATAAAGAGTAAGAAAAGAAAAAAAAAGAACTGAATGAAAAAATGTCTAACAGAGAAATTGCAGACAGTAGAACCTCTTTAAAAATGTCAAAGCACTGAGGGTAGTGTGGGCGGCAGATAATTTGAAAATAAATATCATACTAAATATCATAATTTTATATCTAAAAAATGAAATGGATCATATTGTTTTATAGTATAGAATACAAAATAAAACCTGGCAAAAGCTTCCTGGCTAGTGGGGTATATGAAAATGATAGGGCATAATTATTAAAGAGAGCAACATTGTTGTAGCTAAGTCATGTCTGACTCTTTTGCAACCCCATGGACTGTAGACCACCAGGCTCCTCTGTCCATGGAATTTCCCAGGCAAGAATACTGGAATGGGCTGCCATTTCCTTCTTCAGGGGATCTTCCCGACTAAGGGGTCAAACCTGCATCTCCTACATCGTCAGACAGATTCTTTACCACTGAGCTGTTAAGGAAGCCCAGTTCAATTCAGTTCAGTCGCTCAGTCGTGTACGACTCTTTGCGACCCCATGAATCGCAGCACGCCAGGCCTCCCCGTCCATCACCCACTCCCGGAGTTCACTCAGACTCACGTCCATCGAGTCAGTGATGCCATCCAGCCATCTCATCCTCGGTCGTCCCCTTCTCCTCCTGCCCCCAATCCCTCCCAGCATCAGAGTTTTTTCAAATGAGTCAATTCTTCTCATGAGGTGGCCAAAGTACTGGAGTTTCAGCTTTAGCATCATTCCTTCCAAAGAAATCCCAGGGTTGATCTCCTTCAGAATGGACTGGTTGGATCTCCTTGCAGTCCAAGGGACTCTCAAGAGTCTTCTCCAACACCACAGTTCAAAAGCATCAATTCTTCGGTGCTCAGCCTTCTTCACAGTCCAACTCTCACATCCATACATGACCACAGGAAAAACCATAGCCTTGACTAGACGGACCTTAGTCGGCAAAGTAATGTCTCTGCTTTTGAATATGCTATCGAGGGTGGTCATAACTTTTCTTCCAAGCAGTAAGCGTCTTTTAATTTCATGGCTGCAGTCACCATCTGCAGTGATTTTGGAGCCCCAAAAAATAAAGTCTGACACTGTTTCCACTGTTTCCCCATCTATTTGCCATGAAGTGATGGGACCGTATCCCAAGATCTTCATTTTCTGAATGTTGAGCTTTAGGCCAACTTTTTCGCTCTCCTCTTTCACTTTCATCAAGAGGCTTTTTAGCTCCTCTTCACTTTCTGCCATAAGGGTGGTGTCATCTGCATATCTGAGGTGATTGATATTTCTCCCAGCAGTCTTGATTTCAGCTTGTGTTTCTTCCAGTCCAGCGTTTCTCATGATGTACTCTGCATCGAAGTTAAATAAGCAGGGTGACCATATACAGTCTTGACGTACTCCTTTTCCTATTTGGAACCAGTCTGTTGTTCCACGTCCAGTTCTAACTGTTGCTTCCTGACCTGCATACAGATTTCTCAAGAGGCAGGTTAGGTGGTCTGGTATTCCCATCTCTTTCAGAATTTTCCACAGTTTATTGTGATCCACACAGTCAAAGGCTTTGGCATAGTCAATAAAGCACAAATAGATGTTTTTCTGGAACTCTTTTGCTTTTTCCATGATCCAGCAGATATTGGCAATTTGATCTCTGGTTCCTCTGTCTTTTCTAAAAGCAGCTTGAACATCAGGGAGTTCACAGTTCATGTATTGCTGAAGCCTGGCTTGGAGAATTTTGAGCATTACTTTACTAGCATGTGAGAGGAGTGCAATTGTGTGGTAGTTTGAGCATTCTTAGGCGTTGCCTTTCTTTGGGATTAGAATGAAAACTGACTTTTCCAGTCCTGTGGCCACTGCTGAGTTTTACAAATTTGCTTTCTTATCTCTTCTTGCTATTCTTTGGAACTCTGCATTTAGATGCCTATATCTTTCCTTTTCTCCTTTGCTTTTCACCTCTCTTCTCTTCACAGCTATTTGTAAGGCCTCCCCAGACAGCCATTTTGCTTTTTTGCATTTCTTTTCCATGGGGATGGTCTTGATCCCTGTCTCCTGCACAATGTCACGAACTTCATTCCATAGTTCACAGAAAGAAATATTTCCCTTATCAAAAAGCCATATCAAAATTCTAGTGGGGACATGAAATTTGTATGTTTGTATGTTTATAATCTAGAAGCATGAGAATTATAAAGGATGAAAACACAATTTTAAAGCATACAGTGTTCTTAATAATAACATTAAATTTGATACAGCTTTGAGAGTTCATGATTGCCAACTTCAGTTCAGTTCAGTTCAGTCGCTCAGTCATGTCTGACTCTGCGACCCCATGAATCACAGCACGCCAGGCCTCCCTGTCCATCCCCAACTCCCAGAGTTCACTCAGACTCACGTCTATCAAGTCAGTGATGCCTTTTCACCATCCAAATTAACATGAAGTGTATGTCCCTGAGGAAATGGTTTATATGGGAGGAACCATGGACAAAGCAGTATTCAGGGAACAAGGTTATGCACTGGAAGTGAGGGTTCAGATAAAAAGGTAGACTGGTGCTACCAAGAGCCCACTAAGGAAACTTTCTCAGTATATATATTATACATTGGTTTATGAAACCAACCAAATTTTTAAAATCAATTTTAATGCAACATTTAATTACTGATATGCATTATAATAGCACCATCTTGTGGAATATAGTTGAAATTCATGCATGTCTTTAGGTGGCTGTTCAGTTCTCAAAGTGTGGTTCATGGACCCCTGGTGACACTTAAGACATATTCAGGGAGTCCAGCTAATTTCATAATAATACTAATATGTCATTTGCATTTTTCAATGTGTTGGATTTGCACTGATGCAAATAGTGAGTAAAACTATGGACACTTTAGCATGAATCATGGCAATGGTCCCAAATTATATTCTTCATTGCTATGCATTTAAGGAAAATCAAGTTTTTTCCACTTAAGAGTATCCTTATGAAGTAGCAAGAAAAAATGGGGTGACAATGCTGAAAGAGTCAATGTACAGCAATTCACTTTGTACACTTTGCTTGTAAGAAATTCCTCCAAGAACCGAGTGAAATGAAGTCGCTCAGTCTTGTCTGACTCTTTGTGACCCCATGGACTGTAGCCTGTCAGATTTCTCCAGAATTTCCCAGGCAATAATCCTGGAGTGGGTTGCCATTTCCTTCTCCAGGGGATCTTCCCCACCCAGGGATCGAACCTGGGTCTCCAGCACTTCAGGCAGACTTTTTACCATCTGAACTATCAGGCAGACTTTTTACCATCAGAGCTCTCAGGGAATCCCTCCAGGAATTGAGGAATCTCTGCAAATAGCAGACATTTGTGAGCATTGCAGATAAGAAGCTTGTATTTTAATCTTTCCTCCTCCACCAACTAGCTTCAAGATTCAGGATTTTGAATCTCTGTAAAGGGGATATATCTAGGAGTTGAGAAGTTGTGAGGATTAAAAGCTGGATATAATGGCCTGTTTAAGTTGACTATGGTAGTGCCCTCCCTTCCTCTGTGTGCCAAAGTCCCTTGTAATTTCTGACTGTTAGAAGAACCTGAAGGCCAGAAAGAAAGAGGAGACTTCACAGTTAGCTGTGGTCTAGAAAATGATGAACATATGACAGAAGATGGAAAGGGATAGTAACTGTTTATGAAAAATGGATATATAGCCTTAAAACAGAATGTGGACCTAAATATTCAGAATCACTCTCCTTTGTAAGATTTGTAACAAAAATAGTATGAACATAATTAATATTTCTAATGGAGTGGTGAGTCAAAGAACCATCTTGGTGCTAGCAAATGGCAGAATTTCTTTCACATCAAAGTGGTCTTGCAAGAGCTTTATTGATGTTGAAGAGTTTAATGGGGCTTCCCTGGTGGCTCAGATGGTAAAGAATCTGC
The DNA here is from genome assembly GCA_006408615.1 of Connochaetes taurinus. Classification (NCBI taxonomy): domain Eukaryota; kingdom Metazoa; phylum Chordata; class Mammalia; order Artiodactyla; family Bovidae; genus Connochaetes; species Connochaetes taurinus. Next base: position 57,827 of record SJXO01006874.1, read on the forward strand.
CTGCAATGCAGGAGACCCAGGTTTGATCCCTGAATTGGGAAGATCCCCTGGAGAAGGAAATGGCAACCCAGTCCAGTATTCTTGCCTGCAGAATTCCGTGGACAGAAGAGCCTGGTGGTCTACAGTTCATGGGATTGCAAGGAGTTGGACAGAATTGAGTGACTAACACTTTCACTTTTAAGACTTTAATTATGTCTTTAAAAAATATAATAATTTCCAAGCCACCTGAAGGATAATGTTACAGCAACTAATCAAGAAGAAAAACCACAGCCTCATCCCTCAGTTATATTTAAACTGTCCTTATTTTCCACAATCATATTTTTAATGATATGCCTTGTAGACCTCAAAATACTGGAAAGAAAGTTCTCATTCAAAGGCAATTGTGTGTTCTAGTTTCATTCTTTTACACATGGTTGACTAGTTTTCTCTTCACCACTTGTTGAAGAGACTGTCTTTTCTCTATTATATATATTTACCTCATTTTTTAAAGATAAGCTGTCCATGGGTGTATGGATTTATCTCCAGCCTTTATATATTGTTTCATTGATCTATATTTCTATTTTTGTGTAAGTACCATACTGTCTTGATGGTTATACTATAGTATAGACCTGACCTGCCTCTTGAGAAACCTATATGCAGGTCAGGAAGCAACAGTTAGAACTGGACATGGAACAACAGACTGGTTCCAAATAGAAAAGGAGTACTTCGAGGCTGTATATTGTCACCCTGCTTATTTAACTTATGTGCAAAGTACATCAAGAGAAACGCTGGGCTGGAAGAAGCACAAGCTGGAATCAAGACTGCCGGGGGAAATATCAATAACCTCAGATATGCAGATGACACCACCCTTATGGCAGAAAGGGAAGAGAAACTAAAAAGCCTCTTGATGAAAGTGAAAGAGGCGAGTGAAAAAGTTGGCTTAAAGCTCAACATTCAGAAAACTTAGATCATGGCCTCTGGTCCCATCACTTCATGGGAAATAGATGGGGAAACATTGGAAAAAGTATCAGACTTTATTTTGAGGGGCTTCAAAATCACTGCAGATGGTGATTGCAGCCATGAAATTAAAAGACTTTTACTTCATGGAAGGAAAGTTATAATCAACCTGCTGCTGCTGCTGCTAAGTCGCTTCAGTCGTGTCTGACTCTGTGCGACCCCATAGACGGCAGCCCATCAGGCTCCCCTGTCCCTGGGATTCTCCAGGCGAGAACACTGGAGTGGGTTGCCATTTCCTTCTCCAATGCATGAAAGTGAAAAGTGAAAGTGAAGTCGCTCAGTCGTGTCTGACTCTTCGCGACCCCATGGACTACAGCCTACCAAGGCTCCTCCATCCATGGGATTTTTCAGGCAAGAGTACTGGAGTGGGGTGCCATCGCCTTCTCTGATAACCAACCTAGATAGCATATTAAAAAGCAGAGACGTTACTTTGCCAACAAAGGTCCGTCTAGTCAAGTCTATGGTTTTTCCATTGATCATGTATGGATGTGAGAGTTGGACTGTGAAGAAACTGAGCGCCGAAGAATTGATGCTTTGCAACTGTGGTGTTGGAGAAGACTGTTGAGAGTCCCTTGGACTGCAAGGAGATCCAACCAGTCCATTTTAAAGGAGATCAGTCCTGGGTGTTCATTGGAAGGACTGATGCTGAAGCTGAAACTCCAATACTTTGGTCACCTCATGTGAAGAGTTGACTCATTGGAAAAGACTGATGCTGGGAGGATTGGGGGCAGGAGGAGAAGGGGATGACAAAGGATGAGATGGCTGGATGGCATCACCGATTCGATGGACTTGAATTTGAGTGAACTCCGGGAGTTGGTGATGGACAAGGAGGCCTGGCGTGCTGCGATTCATGGGGTCGCAAAGAGTCAGACACGACTGAGCGACTGAACTGAACTGAATTGAACTGAGGCTGTATATAGTATAGACTGAAGTCAGGAAAGCTGATTTCTCCTGTGTCATTCTTCTTTCTCAAGATTGCTTTGGTTATTCAACTATTCAATATTGTATATTTGCATATCAGTTCAGTTCAGTTCAGTCATTCATTTTTGAGCCTTAAGCCAACTTTTTCACTCTCCTCTTTCACTTTCATCAAGAGGCTTTTTAGCTCCTCTTCACTTTCTGCCATGAGGGTGGTGTCATCTGCATATATGAGGTTATTGATATTTCTCCCAGCAATCTTGATTCCAGCTTGTGCTTCCTCCAGCCCAGCATTTCTCATGATGTACTCTGCATATAAGTTAAATAAGCAGGGTGACAATATACAGCCTTGAAATACTCCTTTTCCTATTTGGAACCAGTCTGTTGTTCCATGTTCAGTTCTAACTGTTGCTTCCTGACCTGCATATAGGTTTCTCAAGAGGCAGGTCAGGTGGTCTGGTACTCCCATCTCTTTCAGAATTTTCCACAGTTTATTGTGATCCACACAGCCAAAGGCTTTGGCATAGTCGATAAAGCAGAAATAGATGTTTTTCTGGCATTCTCTTGCTTTTTTGATCCAGCGGATGTTGGCAATTTGATCTCTGGTTCCTCTGCCTTTTCTAAAACCAGCTTGAACATCTAGAAGTTCACGGTTCACATATTGCTGAATCCTGGCTTGGAGAATTTTGAGCATTTCTTTACTAGCATGTGAGATGAGTGTAATTGTGCAGTAGCTTGAGCATTCTTTGACATTGCCTTTCTTTGGGATTTGAATGAAAATTGACCTTTTCCAGTCCTGTGGCCACTGCTGAGTTTTACAAATTTGCTGGCATATTGAGTGCAGTACAGTATTTGGCTATTCAGTATAGTGTAGGCTGTATGTACTATAGGCTGAAGTCAGGAAAGTTGATTTCTCCTATTTTATTCTTGTTTCTCGAGATTGCTTTGGCTATTGAGGGTCTTTTGTTGTTCCATACAAATTGAGAAATTATTTGTTCTAGTTCTGTGAAAAATACCATTGGCAGTTTGATAAAGATTGCACTGAATCTATAAATTGCTTTGGGTAGTAGAGTCATTTTCACAATATTGATTTTTCCAGTCCTGAACATGGTATATTGCTCCATCTATGTTCTCTGATTTCTTTCATCTGTGTCATAGTTTTCTGCATACAAATCTTTTGTCTCTTTCAGTTCAGTTCAGTTCAGTTCAGGTGCTCAGTCGTGTCTGACTCTTTGCAACCCCATGCATCACTGCACGGCAGGCCTCCCTGTCCATCACCAAGTCCCGGAGTTTACTCAGACCCGCATCCATCAAGTCAGTGATGCCATCCAGCCATCTCATCCTCTGTCGTCCCCTTCTTCTCCTGCCCCCAATCCCTCCCAGCATCAAAGTCTTTTCCAATGAGTCAACTCTTCACATGAGGTGGCCAAAGTACTGGAGTTTCAGCCTAGAATGTTGATGTTCACTCTTGCTGTCTCCTGTTTGACCACTTCCAATTTGCCTTGATTCATGGACCTGACATTCCAGGTTCCTATGCAATATTGGTCTTTACAGCATCGGACCTTGCTTCTATCACCAGTGACATCCACAGCTGGGTATTGTTTTTGCTTTGGCTCCATCCCTTCATTCTTTCTGGAGTTATTTCTCCACTGACCTCCAGTAGCATATTGGGCACCTAATGACCTGGGGAGTACCTCTTTCAGTATCCTATCATTTTGCCTTTTCATACTGTTCATGGGGTTCTCAAGGCAAGAATACTGAAGTGGTTTGCCATCCCTTTCTCCAGTGGACCACATTCTGTCAGACCTCTCCTCCATGACCAGCCCAAATTAGGTAGGTTTATTCCTAACTATTTTATTCATTTTGTTGCAGTCATGAATGGACTTGTTTCCGTCATTTCTCTTTGTGATCTTTCATTATCAGTGTGTAGGAATGCAAAGCATTTCAATGTGTTAATTTTATATTCTGTGACTTTACTATATTCATTGATTGGCTCTATTAATTTTCTGGTAGTATCTTTAGGGTTTTCTCTGTAGAAAATCATGTCATCTGCAAACAGTGAGAGTTTTACTTCTTTTACAATCTGGATTCCTTCTACTTTTTTTTTTTCTTCTGTGATTTCTGTGGTAAGACTTCCAAAACTATTTTGAATAATAGTGGTGAGAATGGGCACCCTTTTCTTGTTTCTGATCTTAGAAGGAATGCTTTCAGTTTTTCACTGTTGAAGATAATATTTGCTGTGTGTTTGTTATATATGGCCTTTATTATGTTTAAGTATGTTCCTTCTGTGTTTGCTTTCTGGAGAGGTTTTATCACAAATGTGTGTTGAATTTTGTCAAAGATTTTCTCTCAATCTATTGAAATCATCACATGGTTTTTATCTTTCAATTTTTTGATATGCTGTATCACATTGATTGATTTGCATATATTGAAGCATCCTTTCATCCCTGGGATAAAGCCCACTTGATTATGATATATGACCTTTCTAATGTGTTGTTGGATTTTGTTTGCTAGAATTTCGCTGAACATTTTTGCATCTATGTTTGTCAGTGATATTTGGCTTGCAATTTTCTTTCTTTCTTTCTTTCTTTCTTTTATGTGGCATCTGTGTCTGGTTTTGGTATCAGGGTGATGGTGGCCTCGTAGAATGAGTTTGGGAGCTGTCCTTCCTCTGCAATTTTCTGGAAGAGTTTGAGCATGATAGGTGTTAGCTCTTCTGTAAATTTTTGCTAGAATTCACCTGTGAAGCCTTCTGGTCCTGGACTTTTGCCTGTTGGAAGATTTTTTGTTACAGTTTCAATTTCCATGCTTATGATTGGTTGGTTCATATTTCCTATTTCTTCCTGGTTCCATTTTGGAAGGTTACATTTTTCTAACAATTTGTCCATTTCTTCCAAGTTGTCCTTTTTATTGGCATAGAGCTTCTCATAGTACTCTCTTATGATATTTTGTATTTCTGTGTTGTCTATTGTCACTTCACTTTTTATTTCTAATTTTATTGATAAGATTCTTCTCTATTTTTTCTTGAGTCTCGCTAGCAGTTTGTCAATTTTGTTTATCTTCTAAAAGACTAGCTTTTAGTTTTCTTTATATTTGCTATAGTCTCCTTCATTTCTATTTCATTTATTTCTGTTCTGATCTTTATAATTTCTTTTCTTCTTTTAAATTGGGGATTTTTCTGTTCTTCTTGTTGCTTTAGATGTAAGATTAGGTTGTTTATTTGATTTCTCTTAGTTTCTTAAGGTAGACTTGTATTGGTATGAACTATCCTCTTTAGGATTGCTTTTATTGCATCCCATAGGCTTTGGGTTGCTGTGTTTTCATTGTAATTTGTTTCCAGGCATACTTTGATTTCCTTTTTTACTTCTTCAGTGATCTGTTATTCAGAAGCATGTTGCTTACCCTTCATGTATTTGTGTTTTTTATAGGTTTTTTTCCTGTAGCTGCTCTGTAACCTTACAGCATTTTGATCAGAAAAGCTGCTTGAAATTATTTCAATTTTTTAAAATTTACCTAGGCTTGATTTGTACCATAAAACATGATATATTCTGGAGAATGTTCTCTGTGTATGAGAAAAAGGTGAAACCTTTTGTTTTTGAATTAATCTTCTCTCTGTAAGATCTATTCATTTGTTTGAGTGGTGTATTAAAGTCTCCCATTATTATTGTATTACTGTTGATTTCCACTTTAATAGTTGTTAGCATTTCCCTTATGTATTGAGATGCTCTTATGTTGGGTGCATATATATTACTTATTTTGTCTTCTTCTTGGATTGATTGCTTGATCATTATGTAGTGTCCTTCTTTGTCTAACAGTCTTTATTTAAAGGCTCTTTTATCTGATATGAGTATTGCCACCCCCCTTTCTTTTGGCTTCAGTTTGCATAAAATATCTTTTTCCAGCACCTCACTTTCAGTCTGTATGTGTCCCTAGGTTTGAAGTGGGTCTCTTGTAGACAACATATACAGGGATCTTGCTTCTATATCCATTCAACCAGTCTATTTCTATTGGTTGGAGCATTTAACCCATTTCAATCCAGTTCAGTCGCTCAGTCCTGTCTGACTCTTTGCGACCCCATTAATCGCAGCACGCCAGGCCTCCCTCTCCATCACCAACTCCCAGAGTTCACTCAGACTCACGTCCATCAAGCCAATGATGTCATCAAGCCATCTCATCCTCGGTCGTCCCCTTCTCCTCCTGCCCCCAATCCTTCCTAGCATCAGAGTCTTTTCCAATGAGTCAACTCTTCTCATGAGGTGTCCAAAGTACTGGAGTTTCAGCGTTAGCATCATTCCTTCCAAAGAAATCCCAGGGTTGATCTCCTTCAGAATGGACTGGTTGGATCTCCTTGCAGTCCAAGGGACTCTTAAGAGTCTTCTCCAACACCACAGTTCAAAAGCATCAATTCTTTGGTGCTCAGCCTTCTTCACAGTCCAACTGTCACATCCATACATGACCACAGGAAAAACCATAGCCTTGACTAGACGGACCTTAGTCGGCAAAGTAATGTCTCTGCTTTTGAATATACTATCTAGGTTGGTCATAACTTTTCTTCCAAGGAGTAAGCGTCTTTTAATTTCATGGCTGCAGT
>SJXO01006874.1:65130-91095 GCA_006408615.1 Connochaetes taurinus
TGACTGTATAGAGCTTCTCCATCTTTGGCTGCAAAGAATACAATCAATCTGATTTCGGTGTTGACCATCTGGTGATGTCCATGTGTAGAGTCTTCTCTTGTGTTGTTGGAAGAGGATGTTTGCTATGATCAGTGCATTTTCTTGGCAAAACTCTGTTAGTCTTTTCCCTCTTTCATTCCGCATTCCAAGGCCAAATTTGCCTGTTACTGCAGGTGTTTCTTGACTTCCTACTTTTGCATTCCAGTCCCCTATAATGAAAAGGACATCTTTTGGGGGTGTTAATTCTAAAAGGTCTTGTAGGTCTTCATAAAACCGTTCAACTTCAGCTTCTTCAGTGTTACTGGTTGGGGCATAGACTTAGATTACTGTGATATTGAATGGTTTGCCTTGGAGACAAACAGAGATCATTCTGTCTTTTTTGAGATTGCATCCAAATACTGCATTTCGGACTCTTCTGTTGACCATGATAGCTACTCCATTTCTTCTAAGGGATTCCTGCCCGCAGTAGTAAATATAATGGTCATCTGAGTTAAATTCACCCATTCCAGTCCATTTTAGTTGGCTAATTCCTAGAATGTCGACGTTCACTCTTGCCTCTCTTGTTTGACCACTTCCAATTTGCCTTGATTCATGGACCTGACATTCCAGGTTCCTATGCAGTATTTCTCTTTACAGCATCGGATCTTGCTTCTATCACCAGTCACATCCAAAGCTGGGTATTGTTTTTGCTTTGGCTCTATCCCTTCATTCTTTCTGGAGTTATTTCTCCACTGATCTCCAGTCGCATATTAGGCACCTACTGACCTGGGGAGTTCCTCTTTCAGTATCCTATCATTTTGCCTTTTCATACTGTTCATGGGGTTCTCAAGGCAAGAATACTGAAGTTGTTCACCATTCCCTTCTCCAGTGGACCACATTCTGTCAGACCTCTCCACCATGACCCGCCAGCCCTGGGTTGCCCCATAGGCATGGTTTAGTTTTATTGAGTTAGACAAGGTTGTGGTCCTAGTGTGATCAGATTGACTAGTTTTCTGTGAGTATGGTTTCAGTGTGTCTGCCCTCTGATGCCCTCTTGCAACACCTACCATCTTGGGTTTCTCTTACCTTGGGCATGGGGTATCTCTTCATGGCTGCTCCAGCAAAGCACAGCCACTGCTCCTTACCTTGGACGAGGGGTATCTCCTTACTGCTGCCATTCCTGACCTTCAATGTAGGATAGCTCCTCTAGGCCCTCCTGTCCCTGCTCAGCCACCACTCCTCGGGTTGCTCCTCCCTGCTGCCGGCCCTGGCCTCGGGCTGGGGGTGGCTCCTCCCAGCTGCCACTGGCCTCGGATGCTGTGTAGCTCCTCCCGGCCACCACCCTGACCTCGGAGGCGGGGTGTCTCCTCCTGGCCGCCACTGACCTCCAACTCAGGGTAGCTCCTCTCGGCTGCCGCCCCTGAACTTTAATGCAGTGTGGCTCCTCCTGGCGGATCCTGCGTTGTCGCAGCCTGGCACTCTGGGCCACTGTCCCTGACTTCAGACGTAGGGTAGCTCTCAGCCACGCTTAGTGTGCCGGCTTGCCGCCTGCACTTAGTGCGCCAGCCCGCCGCCGCCGCCATTTACATTTATGGTAATCATTGAAAAGTACGATCCACTTACCACTTACTTTATCATTTTGAGTTTGTTTTTATAGGCCTTTTCTATGTTTCCAGTTTAGAGAAGTTCCTTTACCATTTGTTGAAGAGCTGGTTTGGTGGTGTTGAATTCTCTAAGCTTTAGCTTACCTGTAAAGCATTTGATTTCTCCTTCAAATCTGAATGAAATCTTTGATGGGTAGAGTATTCTTGATTAAAGCCTTTTCCTTTTAATCACTTTAAGTATATCCTACCATTCCCTTCTGACCTGCAGAGTTTCTATTGAAAGATCAGCTGTTATCCTTATGGGAATCCCCTTGTATGTTATTTGTTGTTTTCCCTTTGCTGCCTTTCATATTTGCTCTTTGTGTTTAATTTTTGTTAGTTGATTAATATGTGTCTTGGTGTGTTTCTCTTTGGGTTTATCCTCTGTGGGATTTTCAGCCCTTCATGGACTTGAGTGGCTGTTTCCTTCCCTGTTTTAGGGAAGTTTTTGACTATCATCTCTTCAAATATTTTATCATACCCTTTCCTTTTGTCTTTTTCTTCTGGTGCACCTATGATTAGAATGTTAAGGTGCTTAACATTGTCCCAGAGGTCTCATTTCTTTTTGTTTATTCTGCTTTGTTTCAGTTATTTCCACCATTCTATCTTCTGGCTCACATATCCTTTCTTCTGCCTCAGTTACTCTAGAGTTGGTTCCCTCCAGAGTAGTTTAGTCTCAGTTATTGTGTTCCTCATTGCTGATTGACTATTCTTTATATCTTCTCAGTCCTTGTTATGCATTTCTTGCATTCTCTCAGTCCATGCCTCCAGTATATTTAGTCAAGCCTCCATTTTGTTTTCAATATTTTGGATTATCTTTACTATTAATATTCTGAATTCTTATTCAGGTAGACTCCCTATCTCTTCCTCTTTTGTTTGGTCTGGTGGGTTTTTACTATATTCCATCACCTGGTGGATATTTCTCTGTATTTTCATTTTGTTTAGTTTGTTGTGTTTGAGGTCCCCTTTCTGCAAGCTGGACTGTCCTAGTTCCTCTCAGTTGTGGAGTCTGCTCTCTCTTGGTGGTGTTGAACCAGTGCTTTGTAAAGGTTTCCTGGTTGGAGGGACTTGTGCATGTGTCCTGGTGGATGGAGCTGAATCTTGTCTTCCTGGAGGGCAGTGCAGTGTCCAGTAGTGAGTTTTGGGTTGTCTACCACCTGACTTGCCTCTTGAGAAACCTGTATGCAGATCAGGAAACAACAGTTAGAAGTGGACATGGAACAACAGACTGGTTCCAAATAGGAAAAGGTGTATGGCAAGGCTGTATATTGTCACCCTGCTTATTTAACTTCTATGCAGAGTACATCATGAGAAATGCTGGGCTGGAGGAAACACAAGCTGGAATCAAGATTGCCAGGAGAAATATCAATAACTTCAGATATGCAGATGACATCACCCTTATGGCAGAAAGTGAAGAGGAACTAAAAAGCCTCTTGATGAAAGTGAAAGAGGAGAGTGAAAAAGTTCACTTAAAGCTCAACATTCAGAAAACTAAGATCATGGTATCCAGTCCCATCACTTCATAACAAATAGATGGGGAAACAGTGGCTGACTTTATTTGGGGGGGGCTCCAAAATCACTGCAGATGGTGATTGCAGCCATATAATTAAATGGTGCTTACTCCTTGGAAGGAAAGTTACGAACAACCTAGGCAGCATATTAAAAAGCAGAGATGTTACTTTGTCAACAAAGGTCCATCTAGTCAAGGCTATGGTTTTTCCAGTAGTCATGTATGGATGTGAAAGCTGCACTATAGAGAAAGCTGAGCACAGAAGAATTAATGCTTTTGAACTGTGGTGTTAGAAAAGACTCTTGAGAGCCCTTGGACTGCAAGGAGATCCAACCAGTCCATCCTAAAGGAGATCAGTCCTGGGTGTTCATTGGAAGGACTGATGTTGAAGCTGAAACTCCAATAATTTGGCCACCTGATGCAAAGAGCTGACTCATTTGAAAAGACCCTGATGCTGGGAAAGATTGAAGGCAGGAGGAGAAGGAGACAACGGAGGATGAGATGGTTGGATGGCATCAGACTCAATGGACATGAGTGTGGGTGAACTCCAGGAGTTGGTGATGGACAGGGAGGCTTGGCGTGTTGCACTTCTTTGGGTCGCAAAGATTCAGACACGACTGGGCACCTGAACTGAACTGACCTGAACTTATGGGTTTGATATGTCTTTGGGCAGCCTGTCATATTGTGAAATGTTGTGTTCCTGTTTTGTTGGAAGATTCGAGTGAAATGTCCTGCAATGAAACTTGCTGGTTCTTGAATGGAGCTCAGTCTCAGTGTAGGCATGGAGGCTTTTGGGTGGGCTCTCCTCTATTAATGTTCCCTGGTGTCAGGAGTTCTCTGATCATCCAAAGTCCTGAAGTTGAGTCTCCTGCCTCTGGGTTTCAGTCCCAATCTTTTACAGTAGGATCAAAACTCACGCCATACAACACAGAAGACAAATTCCCTAGGTTTATGATGAAGCAACTCTCCACAGCCAAGAATACCTAAACAGACTCCCAGAGTTATATAGAAAGCAGAAGAAAGAGAAAGGAGAAATAGGTTACAAGGATAAAAGGGAGAATAAAAAGAGAAGAGAGCAATCAAGTTAATAATCAAATCACTAAGTGAAAAATGGATATTGAAAACCAAAAACTAAAATAAAAATTAGATTCCCAAAAATACAATAAAAAACAATGTATTGAACACAAAAACTAAAAAAAAAATCGTAATTTATTTAGATAATAAGGTGTTCTTTTCAAGAAAATAAAAAGTAGGCTATAAAAATAGAGACAGTTCTATGAAGACTTACAAGACCTTCTAGAACTAACACCCACAAAAGATGTCCTTTTCATCATAGGGGGATGAAATGAGATAGCTGGAAGTCAGAGGATGAGATGGTTGGATGGCATCACCAACTCAATGGACATAAGTCTGAGCAAGCTCCGGGAGTTGGTGATGGACAGGGAAGCCTGGCATGCTGCAGTCCCTGGAGTCACAAAGAGTAGGACACGACTGAGTGACTGAACTGAACTCAACTGAAAAATAGAAAAGTAATAAAAACCTTATTAGGACAGTATGAGGGGAAAAAGAGAAAAAAAGTTGGGGGAAGAAAAAGAAAGATTAAAAAATCAGAATAAATATCATACAACTCTAAAAACTAATAAAATGAAAATTAAAACTAATAATAAAATTTTAAATATTATAGGAGGTGGGAAGTATATACACTGTGGTATTGAGAGGAATGTTCATGTGATTCCTCCATTTCCCTGCTCCTGTCAAGTTGCCCACTGAGAAAGTCCTCCAATACATCTAGGAAGGTCTATGGAACTGTTGTGATCAGAGTGGTTGGTTTCAGTTCAGTCTCAGATCTTCTGTTGTTGTGGCTTCTACTTGCTCTCAAATTCTACAGTTTCCCCTAAAGTGCACAGTCTCAGTTTAACGGCAGGATTTTAATCTCCTGCACCTGCCACTTCTAAGACGGTTCATCCTTCTTTGCTTTCATCACACTTCTGCTTTTTTCTTTTTTTGGAGGGGGGTTGCCTCTGCTTGCAAATATATTTTCAGTGTCTGATCTCTGCCCCGACATGAGGGGGCAAAAGTGGGCACTTATTCAGGCTCACTTGCTCAACTAGCTGTGGAGAGGGAAGGACACTGCAAACATCACTGGTGTGTGTGTCAGGATCACTCGCTGCAGCTAGACCACACAGGGATCACCACAGCCCAAAGTAGGTATGCACCTCCCATAAGACTCTTGACAGTGCCAAGTCATTCAGGCTCCCAGCTAAGCTGTAAGGACACAGTCCCAGGAGGATCATGTGCTTCCCCAGGGGAGCTGGTATAAGGATGTGACACTCCTGGCAGATCCAAATGTCCAGGATCTCAGGAAGACATGAGTAAGAACACGAAAACTAAAGGCTTTTTAGTTCTCTTCTCATGGAAGCCTCACAGCTTGATGGCAGATGCAGTCTCTGGAGTCAAGACCGTAGAGGCCCCTTGCCTTCCACCTCTTTTAGCTGTGCACCTGCTTCTCTGCCTCTGGAACCATAGACAGCAGCAGGCTTGCCCGGCTTTGGTATTTGCTAGGGTGCAGTCCTTTGTTCTGTGAGCACACCAGGAGTTAGAGTGCAGTGTTAGAGGTTTCCTGAGGGAGTGATCTTTTGTTTCTCATGGTCCCAGGGTTTCCCCTTTCCTGCCTATGCTGTGTCACATTAGCCCCCTCAGAGAGTCTTCAAGGCATTCAACCCCAGCCCTTTCCCTGAGGACTGACCCATGCAGCCAGCACCTCCATAGCCATCCCTATATGTTTTCACTTATATGTGGTATCCTGAAACACGGAACTCGTTTTAACAGAGTATGTTGATACTTACCAGGAGATAGAGGTAGAACAAATAGGGAAACATTTTTCAAAGAGTACAAACTTTCATCTATAAGAAATGAATTTCAAGTTTCTAATGTACATGTTGATTATAGTTGACAATATTGTATTGTACACTTGAAAGTTACTATGAGAATAGATCTTAAATGTACTTAGCATAATAAAAAATGGTAATTATACAAGGTGATGAATGAGTTAACTATATTCTAGTTAACATTTTACAATAATTACATGTATCAAATCATCACATTGTACACCTTAAACTTACACAATATTACATATCAGTTATATTTCAATAAACCTGGAAACATTGATGATATTAATATCAACAAATTACAGACTTCATCTTGCTTCCCCATAGAACCAATAAAAAGTAATTTTAAAATGGCTAACACCACCTTATAAGAACTCTGAAAACAGCAAAATGTTTACAGCAACCAAGCATATGGCCAATACAGAAAAAGCCACAATCAAAATCATAGGAAATTTTGTAGCACTTTTGTTCCCCCTTGCCTACTCCCTCATCTTCACAGCAAAGTCTTTATCTGGAGGAGGTGGTAGCCCAGTTCCCAATTTTTCATCTCAACCTAGGAGGAGCATAGCAGACCCAATCTGCAATATTCTACCCTGGCTAAGTGATATGTACATGACAGTTTTGTTTGCCTACCTGCAATATCAAGCAAGAGAAAGAGTAGTATTATTCAAATCTCAGGCAGCCAGAGGAGCACAGACTTCTTGCAAACAATCAGCCTTCCATGTCCACAGATTCTACATTGACAAATTAACCAGTCATAAATTGAAAATATTCACAAATACTCCAAAAAACAAAGCTTGAAGTTATCACATGTAGGCAAATATTTGCATCGCATTTACATTATATCTGTAACTATTTACAGAGTATTTACATTGTATTAGCTATTACAGTAATCTAGAGATGATTTAAAGTTTAGAAAACAATTGCATACATTATGTGTAAATAATATGGTATTTTATATAAGGAATTTGAGCATCCATGGGTTTTGCTATCTATGGGTGTCCTGAAACCAAATCCTCACGAGACTGAAGGAGGAATTTACTGCATAAAGACTGAGATACTTAGATACCTGGGACAAGAGTTGATGAGTTGTACTACTAGGTTATATATAAAAAGATATCCATCCAATTCCTCCATGAAATCGTAGAGATCTGGGTTAAGCTTACATATAATATTCTAACCTATTGGAAGTTGTATGAAGAATTGTTTTGTCTTCTGCCTTAGATTTTAGGCAGGGCGGACTAGTGGTTATTGCCGAGGAAAGCTGCAGAGGTCACCGCAGATGTCAGGGAAAAGACATTATGGGTGTAGACATAAAATAGATCATCAAAGGCCCCAAGGTAAATTTGGGGTAAGTCTTCAGTGAATTATAGGGATATAACAGTGCCTGTGTATAATGGAAAATGGGGAAAACCACAAACAAAGAGGACATAGCAGAACACATGCTCCAAAAAGACTTTAGAGGACGTTAGCTTTTCCCTCAGGCTGATTACAAACCTCAGAACCAAGGATGAGTCAATTAACGAAGAACTTCCTTAACCCCCTGCCAGCATAGAAACACTAGGGGAGATGGCTGTGTTTTTAAAAGTCCAATTTTCAGCAGTAATGACAACAAAACCTATAAAAAAATTTTTTATAAAATTAACAGTAAAACAAACCCATTTAAAGGAAGAAACTAAAGTGAAGCAACCACAACTAAAAAAACACAGGATTATAACTTCTTAGACAAAGTTCAAGTACCAGATCAGTTCAGTCGCTCAGTCGTGTCCGACTCTGCGATCCCATGAATTGCAGCACACCAGGCCTCCCTGTCCAACACCAACACTCGGAGTTCACTCAAACTCACGTCCATCAAGTCAGTAATGCCATCCAGCCATCTCTTCCTCTGTCGTCCCATTCTCCTTCTGCCCCCAATCCCTCTCAGCATCACAGTCTTTTCCAATGAGTCAACTCTTCTCATAAGGTAGCCAAAGTACTGGAGTTTCAGCTTCAGCATCGGTCCTTCCCATGAACACCCAGGACTAATCTCCTTTAGGATGGACTGGTTGGATCTCCTTGCAGTCCAAGGGACTCTTAAGAGTCTTCTCCAACACCACAATTCAAAAGCATCAAGCATCAATTCTTCAGTGCTCAGATTTCCTCACAGTCCAGCTTTCACATCCATACATGATCACTGGAAAAACCATAGCCTTGTCTAGACAGACCTTTGTTGGCAAAGTAATGTCTCTGCTTATTAAAATGCTATCTAGGTTGGTCATAACTTTTCTTCCAAGGAGTAAGGGTCTTTTAATTTCATGGCTGCGGTCACCATCTTCAGTGATTTTGGAGCCCCCAAAAATAAAGTCTGATACTGTTTTCAATGTTTCCCCATCTATTTTTGATGAAGTGATGGGAACAGATGCCATGATCTTAGTTTTCTCAATGTTGAGCTTTAAGCCACCTTTTTCCCTCTCCACTTTCACTTTCATCAAGAGGCTTTTAAGCTCTTCTTCACTTTCAGCCATAAGGGTGGTGTCATCTGCATGTCTGAGGTTATTGGTATTTCTCCTGGCAATCTTGATTCCAGCTTGTGCTTCTTCCAGCCCAGCGTTTCTCATGATGTACTCTGCATCGAAGTTAAATAAGCAGGGTGACAATATACAGCCTTGACGTACTCCTTTTCCTATTTGGAACCAGTCTGTTGTTCCATGTCCAGTTCTAACTGTTGCTTCCTGACCTGCATATAGGTTTCTCAAGAGGCAGGTCGGGTGATCTGCTGTTCCCATCTCTTTCAGAATTTTCCACAGTTTATTGTGATCCACACAGTCAAAGGCTTTGGCATAGTCAATAAAGCACAAATAGAAGTTTTTCGGGAACTCTCTTGCTTTTTCCATGATCCAGCGGATGTTGGCAATTTGATCTCTCGTTCCTCTGCCTTTTCTAAAACCAACTTGAACGTCAAGAAGTTCACGATTCACGTATTGCTGAAGCCTGGCTTGGAGAATTTTGAGCATTACTTTGCTAGAGTGTGAGATCAATGCAATTGTGCGGTAGTTTGAGCATTCATTGGCATTTCCTTTCTTTGGGGTTGGAGTGAAAATTGACCTTTTCCAATCCTGTGACCACTGCTGAGTTTTCCAAAGTTGCTGGCATATTGAGTGCAGCACTTTCACAGCATCATCTTTCAGGATTTGAAATAGCTCAACTGGAATTCCATCACCTCCACTACCTTTGTTCGTAGTGATGCTTCCTAAGGCCCACTGGACTTCACATTCCAGGATGTCTGGCTCTAGGTGAGTGATCACACCATCGTTTAAAGTATACTTTATACTGAAAACTATCTTGATAGCTCAAATAGATAAAACACAAAGAGCTAAAAGAAATTTGAAAAACCGTATACAAACAAAAAGGAATATCAATGAAAATATAGACAAAAATGAAGCAAAAATAAGAAATGTTGGAGCTAAAACTGTAATATCTAAATTTAGAGTTTTACTAGAGAGGTTAAATAGACTTGATCAAGCAAAATAAAGAAAGAATCAATAAACTCATTAATAATTGAAGTTATTTGATTTAGAGGACAGAAAAGAAAAAGTGACCAGAACCTGAGGTATTTATGCAAACGATTAGGGAGACTAATATGTGTTTTATAAGACTCTGAGAAAAAGGTGAAGAGAAAGAGGAAGACCAATTATTTGAGGAAATAATAACAAAAGTTCTCAAATTTGAGAAAAGGCATGAACTAGAACTCCAAGAAACTTTACAAACTCTAAGTAAAATAAACACAAAATAACACAGACAAGACATTATCATTAAACTTTCAAAAACAAGAGGAAGAGGAGGACTTTCAAGGTGGCAGAGGAGTAAGAGCAGGAAATCACCCTCCTCCCCACAAATCATCTGCATGTGAAAGAGTTCCTACAGAACACCTTCTGAATGCTGGCAGGAGAACCCAGACTGCCAAAAAGGCAAGTCAATCTCCTCTGAATGAGGTAGGACAAAAAATATAAGAAAATAAAGAGACAAAGGATTTCAGGACAGGGACTTGTGCCTCGGGAAGGGAGCCATGAAGGAGGAAAAGTTTCTTCACACTCGGAAACCCCCTCTCAGGTGTGGACCAGAGGAGCTTCGGAGCCTCCTAGGGGAATGCAGCAACAGGTGTTCAGAAGGTGAAATGGAGGGATCATTGCCAACCAGCACTTCCCAGCCAAGACACTGTTTCCTTGCAGCCAGCAGTGGTGAGTAGGGGCTGGGTGCTGAGGCTCGGGCTTTGGAGATCAGACCCCATGGAGAGGACCAGGGTTAGCTGACATGAAAATACTCTGTGGGTGCTAGTACAACACTGCTGAGGGAGTTCAGAGAAAAGCATGGGCCCACCAGAGAGGCAAGAAACCATTACCACTCGGACCCTCAAACTCTGTGCTCCTCTAGGACCTCACATTTGCCAGTGCCATAAATGAAATGAGCTGCACCTGTGGACTGTAACTCCCAAGGTAGATACACCCAAGCCAGCACGAGTGCCAGAGATGGTGACTGCAGTTTGTGATCCCAGAAAGCGGGAACGTGGGCCACTTGGCTACCACCATGGTGGGCATCAGTACCAACGTTGGGGGACAGGAGGATAGTGCAGTCCCAAACCCAGGGGTCGCAGCTGTCACCAAGCTGTGAGTGGGTACATGTCACTGCTCACATCTTCTTGGGAGCTTGTGCAGTTTAGCTCTGCTCAGGGACCCACGACCTGGGAAAGCACACCACCCAACTCAGACTGTAGCAACTTCCTACAGGACTTAGCTAGTGTGGGCACTCCCCACATCCCCCAAATGTGTCTGCCATACCCTTTCATCTCCATTGCTTAACTAAGCAAGTGAGCCCTAATAAGCTGCTACTTTCACCTCCTCTTGTCTAGACTGGAGGGTACCATTCAGACAGAGGTGGGATAAAATGAAAATTGAGCACCAGACACTGTGTGATCAAAGAAGTGGAAAGGAACTGACTCCTGCAGCAGCAGATACAGTGGATTAAATCCCAGCGATTAGCCTGAGACCGTGCACTATGGGGCAACTGTGGACTTTGAAAGAAAGTGCAAGCTGGAATAAGACCAGATCTGAGTTTCAGCCTCCCCATAGTGTCCACACAGCTTCAGAGACCTTCCTAGAGATATTGGAGGACTTCACGAGTAATCAGATTGGCTGGTGCAATGTAGCAAGGACAATGAAGGACACAGGAGGGCATTTCTTCTTACTACCAAATTCTTATATATATATATATATATATATATATATATATATAGTCGTTTTTCTTTTATGTATTGTCGTATTGTTATTTTTAATTATTCCTTTGTTTTGTATTTTAACTTACTTTTTCATTTTTAAAAGATTTTATTTTTCAATAAACATTTTATTCTACTTTTTCTTGTTTTTACAATACTCTTTAGTTAAATTCTATTTTTTCCATATTTTTTATTTTGTATTTTTGCTAGAAGAAAGGCTATTACCACCCTAGGCAGCATATTAAAAAGCAGAGGCATTACTTTGCTGACAAAGTCCATCTAGTCAAAGCTATGGCTTTTCCAGTAGTCATATATGAATGTGAGAGTTGGATCATAAAGAAAGCTGAGTGCCAAAAACATGATGCTTTTGAATCGTGGTGTTGAAGTAGACTCTTGAGAGTCCCTTGGACTGCAAGGAGATCCAACCAGTCCATCCTAAAGGAAATCAGTCCTGAATATTCATTGCAAGGGCTGATGTTGAAACTGCAATACTTTGGCCACCTGATGTGAAGAGCTGACTCATTGGAAAAGACCCTGATGCTGGGAAAGATTGAAGGCAAAAGAAGGGGACGACAGAGGATAAGGTGGTTGGATGGCATCACCGACTCAATGGACATGAGTTTGAGCAAGCTCCAGGAGTTGGTGAAGGACAGGGAAGCCTTTCATACTGCAGTCCATGGGGTTGCAAAGAGTCAGATATGATTGAGCGACTGAACTCTCTAGTCATTTTTAGTATTCGTTTTCTTATATGGGTTTATTTATTGGCTTGATTCCTCTCTTCATTTATGCTTCCTATTTTTATTCATTTTTTTCTCTTTTCTCTTTGTGAGTGTGTGAGTTCTCTGGGTGTTCTTATCTGTGGAATGTTTGTTTCCAACATTTGTCTTGGGGTTTTGTCTGTCCATTCTTTCATTGTTTGTGTGCTTTTTTACTTTCTTTTTTTATTCTTTCCTATTTCTTTTCTTCTTTTTCTCTTCCGTGCTGTGTAGCTTGGTGCTGCAGTTCAGCACTAAGTGCTCCAAGTGCTGAACCTCTGAGGTGGGAGACCCAAAATAAGAACGTTGGACCACCAGAGAACTGTAGACCCAATGGAACATTAATTGGCAAGAACTCTCCCAAAGGCCACCATCTCAGTACTGACTAGAGTCCACCCAAAGGGCAGCAAACTCCAGTGCCAGACATCTCACATCAAACCATCAGCAAAACAAGAACACAAACCTGACAATTAGCAGACAACAAAGCCATACCAAGCCCACAGATGCCCCAAAACGTACTACTGGATTTGACATTGACCTTCAGAAAAACAAGACTCAACTCCACCAACCAGAACACAACCACCAGTTCCCCCAACCAGGAAACCTGCACAAGGCACTGGTCCATCCCCACACACTAGGGGGCTGAATTAACAAATAAAAGAAACTATGACCTTGTAACCTGCAGGAAGGAGACCATCAATCATAGCAAATTAAATTAATTAAAACACAAACTTGTAGCAAGTTAAAGAATATGATAAAAATGCACAAGACCAAAGAAATGAAGAGGAAGTAGACAATCTGTCAGAAAAAGAATTCAGACTAATGACAGTAAATTTTATCCAAAACTTCAAAAATAAAATACAGGCACAGAAAAATAGAATAGAGGCATGGATTGATAAGATATAAGAAATGTTTAACAAGGACCTAGAAGAAAGAAAGGATAGACAGTCATCAATGAACAGCATAATAACAGATTTAAAAAATAAACTAGAAGGAACCAATAGCAGAATAACTGAGGCAGAAGAACAGATAACTGAGCTGGAAGAGAACTGAAGCAGAGAGCAATAAAGAAAAAAGAACGAAAAAAAAAGATGACAGTCTCAGAGACCTCTGAGAGAATATTGAGTACACCAACATTCAAATTATAGAGGTTCCAGAAGAGGAAGGAAAAAAGAAAAAGTATGACAAAATATTTGAGGTGATTATAGTCAAAAACTTCCCTAACATGGGAAAGGAAATAGCCTCCCAAGTCCAGGAAGCCCAGAGATTCCTATACACAATAAACCCAAATAAAAGCACAACAAGACACCTAATAATCAAACTAATGAAAATTAAACAAAAATATTAAAAGTAGCAAGGGAAAATGAACAAATAAGGTATAAGGGGATCCTCATAAGGCCACAGTTGGCCTTTCAACAGCAACTTTGCAGGCCAGAATGGAGTGACAGGATGTACTTAAAGTATGCTGCGGCTGCTAAGTTGCTTCAGTCGTGTCGAACTCTGTGCGACCCCATAGACAGCAGCCCACCAGGCTCCCCCGTCCCTGGGATTTTCCAGGCAAGAACACTGAAGTGGGTTGCCATTTCCTTCTCCAATGCATAAATGTGAAAAGGGAAAGTGAAGCCGTTCAGTCGTGTCCGACTCTTAGTGACCCCATGGACTGCAGCCTACCAGGCTCCTCTGCCCATGGGATTTTCCAGGTAAGAGTACTGGAGTGGGATGCCATTGCCTTCTCCATTCTTAAAGCATACTAAAGGACAAAACCTACAGCGAAGATTACTCATCAAGGATATCATTCAGATTTGATGAAGTAATCAAAAACTTTACAAATAAACAAAAGTTAAGAGAATTCAACACCACCAAACCAGATTTGCAACAAATGCTAAAGGTACTTCTCTAGATAAGAAGCACAAGAAGAAAGGAAAAGACCTACAGAAACAAAACCAAAACAATAAAGTAAATGTTAATAGGATCATGCATGCATGCTAAGTCACTTCAGTCGTGTCCACCAGGCATAGGATCATACATATCAATAATTACCTTAAATGTAAATAGACTAAATACTCCAACCAAAAGATGCAGCCCGGCTGAATAGATACAAAAACAAGATCACTATGCTGTCTACAACAGAAACAATTCGGACCTAGGGACACATACAGACTGAAAGTGAAAGGATGTAAAAAAGTATCCCAAGCAAAAGGAATTCAAAAGAAAGAGGGAATAGAATACTCATATCAGATAAAATAGATTTTAAAGCAAAGACCATTACAAGATACAAGGAAGACATTACATAATGATCAAAGGATCAATTTAGGAAGAAGATGTGACAATTATAAATACATATGCAGCAAATAGAAGTGCCTCAATATATAAGGTAGTCTTCCCAGGTGGTGTTAAAAAAAAAAAAAAAAAAAACCTGCTGCCAGTGCAGGAGACATAGAGACATTGGCTGGATCCCTGGGCCGGGAAGATAACATGGAAGAGGGCATGGCAACCTACTCCAGTATTCTTGCCTGGAGAATGAATCCCCATGGACAGAGGAGCCTGGCGGGCTACAGTCCATAGGGTCACAAAGAGTCAGACATGACCAAATCAATTGAGCATGCACACATGCACAATACAGATGATAAATGCTAACAGCTTTTAAAAGGGAAGTCAACAGTAACACAACACCCCATTCACACCATTGCACAGATTCTTTGCATTATTCACTTAGGAAGGCTTCCTTACCTCTCCTTCCTATAATTTGGAACTCTGCTTTCAGATGGATATATCTTTCCTTTTCTCCTTTGCCATTAGCATCTCTTGTTTTCTCAAGTATTTGTAAGGCCTCCTCAGACCACCATTTTGCCTTTTTGCATTTCTTCTTCTTGGGGATGGTTTTGATCACCACCTCTTGTACAATGTTATAAACCTCCATCCATAGTTCTTCAGGCACTCTATCTATCAGAATAATCCCTTGAATCTATTTGTCACTTCTACAGTATAATTGTAAGGGATTTGATTTAGGTCATACCTGCATAGTCTAGTGGTTTTCCCCACTTTCTTCAATTTAAGTCTAAATTTTGCAATAAGCAGTTTGTGATCTGAGCCACAGTCAGGTCGTCATCTTGTTTTTGCTGATATATAGACTTTCTCCATCTTTAGCTGCAAAGAATATAATCAATCTGATTTCAGTATTGACTACCTGGTGATGTCCGTGTGCAGAGTCGTCTCTTGTGTTGTTGGAAGAGGGTATTTGCTATGACCAGTGCATTCTCTTGGCAAAACTCTGTTAGTTTTGCCCTGCTTCGTTTTGTATTCCAAGGTCAAACTTGTCTATTACTCCAGATATTTCTTGACTTCCTACTTTTGCATTCCAATCCCCTATAATGAAAAGAGCATCTTTCTTGATGTTAGTTCTAGAAGGTCTTGTCGGTCATCATAGAACTGTTCAACGTCAGCTTCTTTGGCATTAGTGGTTGAAGTATAGACTTGGGTTGCTGTGATATTGCATGGTTTGCCTTGGAAAGGAACAGAGATAATTCTGTAATTTTTGAGACTGCACTCAAGTACTGCATTTTGGACTCTTTTGTTGACTATGAGGGCTACACCACTTCTTCTAAGGGATTCTTGCCCACAGTAGTAGGTATAATGATCATCTGAATTAAAATCACCCTTTCTGGTCCATTTTAATTCGCTGATTCCTAAAATGTCGATGTTCACTCTTGCTAGCTCCTGTTTGACTACTTCCAATTTGCCTTGATTCATGGACCTGACATTCCAGGTTCCTATGCAATATTGTTCTTTACAGCATTGGACTTTACTTCCATCACCGTCATATCCAACATTCAATGTTGTTTTCACTTTGGTTCAGCCTCTTCATTCTACCTGGAACTATTTCTCCACTGTTCTCCAGTACCTTATTGGGCACCTACCAACCAGAGGAGTTCATCTTTCAGTGTCATATCCTTTTTCCTTTTCATACTGTCCATGGGTTCTCAAGGCAAGAATACTGAAGTGGTTTGCCATTCCCTTTTCCAGTAGACCACTTTTTGTCAGAACTTTCCACCATGATCTGTTCATCTTAGGTGGCTCCACATGGCATAGCCCTCAGTTTCACTGAGTTAGACAAGGCTGTGACCCAAGTGATCAATTTGGTTAGTTTTCTGTAATTGTTGTTTCCATTCTTTCTGCCCTCTGATGGATAAGTATAAGAGGCTTCTTGAAGCTTCCTGATGGGAGGCACTGGATGTGGGGGAATCTATGTCTTGTTCTAGTGGGCAGGGCTGTGTTCCCCACATTGTTGTTAGCCTGAGGCAAACTATGGTAGGGGTATTGGCTGTAATGGACTCCTCCTTCAAAAGGACTTGTGCCAGGATTGTTGTATTGAATGCCACTGATCCCTCTCTAGGCCACTGTCGACCCACACCTTTGCTGGAGACTCCTGGACACTGACAGGCAAGTCTGGCTCAGTATCTGGTGGGGTCACTGCTCCTTTCTCCTGGGTTCTGGTGCACACAAGGTTTTGTTTGTACCCTCCAAGAGTCTGTTTCCCTAGTCCTGTGGAAGTTGTATTATCCCATTCCACTGGCCCTCAAATTCCCTCGGGGTTCTCAGTCTCTTTGCTGGATCCCCAGGTTGGGAAATCTTTTGTGGGCCTTAGAACTTTTGCAACAGTATGAGAACTTCTTTGATATAATTGTTCTCCAGTTTGTGGGTTGTCTGCTTTGTGTCTCTAAGGTGGGGCTCACAGACCATGTCTCCAAGGTCTGCTACAGCCAGAACCCTGTCCCTGCAGCAGGCCACAGCTGACCCATACCTCTGCAGGAGACACTCAAACACCCAAAAGCAGGTTTGGCTCAGTCTCTTGCAGGGTCTCTGTCCTGGTGCACACAGGGTTTTGTTTCAGCCCTCCAAGTGTCTCCTCTGGTGGGTATGGAGTTAGATTCTAAATGCAATTTCCTCCCTTCTGCTTTGTTGGAGCTTCTCTTTTGCCCTTGGACATGGGGTATCTTTTTCTGGTGGGATCCAACATTCTCCTGTCAATGGTTGTTCAGCAGTTAGTTGCAATTTTGGAGTTCTCATACGAGAAGCTGAGCGCACGTCCTTCTACTCCACCATCTAACTCTATGCAACCTTAAATTAATTAAAGTGGTATCACCTGCATATCTAAGGTTGTTATTTCTCCCAACAATCTTGATTCCAACTTGTGAGTCACCCAGCCCATTATTTTGTATGATGTACTCTGCATATAAGTTAAATAAGCAGGGTGACATCATACAAACTTGACATACTCCTTTCCCAGTTTTGAACCAGTCTGTTGTTCCATGTAGAGTTCTAACTGTTGCTTCTTGACTTGCATATAAGTTTCTCAAGAGACAAGTAAGGTGGTCTGATATTCCCATCCCTTTGAGAATTTTCCACAGTTTGTTGTGATCCACACAATCAAAGGCTTTAGTGTAGTCAGTGAAGCAGAAGTTGATGTTTTGGGGGAATTCCTTTGCTTTTTCTATGATCCAGCAGATGCTGGCTATTGAGTGCAGCACTTTCACAGTGTTATCTGTCTGAGCTATTTGAAATAGCTCAGCTGGAATTCCATCACCTCCACCAGCTTGGTTTGTGGTAATGCTTCCTAAGGCCCACTTGACTTCACACTCTAGGGCGTCTGGCTCTAACTGAATAACCACAACATCGGGCTTATCTGGGTCATTAAGATTTTTTTGTACAGCTCTTCTGTGTATTCTTGCCACCTCTTCTTAATATCTTCTGCTTCGGTTAGGTCCTTGCCAATTTTGCCCCCTATTTTCTCCATCTTTGCATGAAATATTCCCTTGGTATTTCTAATTTTCTTAAAGAGATTGCTAGTCTTTTCCATTCTATCATTTTCCTCTATTCCTTTGCATTGTTCATTTAAGAAGGTTTTTTATCTCTCCTTGTTATTCTCTGCAACTCTACATTCATTTGGGTATATCTTTCCTTTTGTCCTTTTCCATTCATTTCTCCTCTTTTCTCTTCTATTTTTAAGGCCTCCTCAGATACTCACTTTGCTTTCTTACGTCCCTTTTTCTTGGAGGTGGTTTTGGTCACTGCCTCCTGTACAATGTTATGAACCTCCATCCATAGTTCTTCAGGCATTCTATCTATCAGAGCTAACCCTTGAATCTATTTGTCATTTCCACTGTATAACCATACAGGATTTGATTTAAGTCATACCTGAATGGCCTAGATATTTCCCTACTTTTTCAATTTGAACCTGAATTTTGCAATACGGAGCTGATGATCTGAGCCACAGTCAGTTCCAGGTCTTCTTTTTGTTCCTGTATAGAGCATCTCCATATTCAGCTGCAAAGAATATAATCAATCTGATTTTGTTGTTGGCCATCTGGTGATGTTCCTGTGTAGAGTCGTCTCTTGTGTTGCTGGAAAAGATATTTGCTATGACAACTGTTCAGTTCTGTCACTCAGTCGTGTCTGACTCTTTGAGACCCCATGGACTGCAGCACACCAGGCTTCCCTGTTCATCACCAACTCCCAGACATTGTTCAAACTCATGTCCATTGAGTCGATGATGCCATCCAACCACCTTATCCTCTCTCATCCCCTTCTCTTCCTGCCTTCAATCTTTCCCAGCATCAGGGTCTTTTCCAATGAGTCAACTCTTGGCATCAGGTGGCCAAACTATTGGAGTTTCAGCTTCAACATCAGTCCTTGCAATGAATAATCAGGACTGGTTTCATTTAAGACTGACTGGATTGATCTCCTTGCAGTCCAAGGGACTCTCAAGAGTCTTCTCCATCACGAAGTTAAAAGCATCGATTTTTTGGTGCTCAGCTATCTTTATAGTCCAACTCTCACATTCATACATGAATACTGGGAAAATCATAGCTCTCACTAGATATACTTTTGTCGTCAAAGTAATGTCTCTGCTTTTTAATATGTTGTCTAGGTTTGTCATAGATTTTCTTACAAGGAGCAAGTGTCTTTTAATCATGGCTGCAGTCACCACCTGCAGTGATTTTGGAGCCCAAGAAAAGTCAGTTTGTCAATGTTTCCATTGTTTGCCCATCTATTTGCCATGAAATGATGGGGCTGGAACCCATGAACTTAGTTTTATAAATATTGAGTTTTAAGCCAACTTTTTCACTCTCCTTTTTCACATTTATCAAGAGGCTCTTTAGTTCCTCTTTGCTTTCTGCCATAAGGGTGGTGTCATCTGCATATCTGAGGTTATTGATATTTCTCCTGGCAATCTTGATTCCAGCTTGTGCTTCATCTAGCCTGGCATTTCGTATGATGTACTCTTCATATACGTTAAATAAGCAGGGTGACAATATACAGCCTTAACGTACTCTTTTCCCTATTTGGAACCAGTCTGTTGTTCCATGTCCAGTACTAACTGTTGCTTCTTGACTTGCATACGGATTTCTCAAGAGGCAGGTAAGGTGCTCTGGTATTCCCATCTCTTGAAGAATTTTCCACAGTTTGTTGTGATCCATACAGTCAAAGGCTTTGATGTATTCAATAAAGCAAAAGCAGATGATTTTCTGGAACTCTCTTGCTTTTTCGATAATCCAATGGATGTTGGCAATTTGATCTCTGGTTCCTCTGCCTTTTCTAAATCCAGCTTGAACATCTAGAAGTTCTCAGTTCATGCACTGTTAAAGCTTCACTTGGATAATTTTGAGCATTACTTTGCTAGCATGTGAGATGAGTGCAATTGTGCAGTAGTTTTAACATTCTTTGGTGCTGTCTTTCTTTGGGATTGAAATGAAAACTGACTTTTTCCAGGCCTGTGGCCACTGCTGAGTTTTCCAAATTTGCTGGCATATTGAGTCCAGCACTTTAACAGCATCATCTGAACTGAACTGAAACGATAAAGATGATGACTAGTGTGTTCTCTGGCAAAAGTCTGTTAGCCTTTGCCTTGCTTCATTGTGTACTCCAAGACCAAACTTGCCTGTTACTCCAGGTATCTCTTGACTTCCTACTTTTGCATTCCAGCTCCTATGATGAAAAATACATCTTTTTGTGTCTTAGTTCTTGCAGGTCTTATAGGTATTCATAGAACCTTTATCTTCTTCAACATTAGTGGTTGGGGCATAGACTTGGATTACTGTGATACTCAATGTTTACCATAGAAACGAACTGAGATCATCCTGTAATTTTTGAGACTGCAACCAAATACTGCATTCTGGACTCTTTTGTTGACTATGAGGGCTACTCCAATCCTTCTAAGGGATTCTAGCCCACAGTAGTGGATATAATGGTCATCTGAATTATATTCGCCCCTTCCCGTTCACTGGTGTTCATGTTCGATGTTCACTCTTGTGATTTGTTTGACTACATCCAATTTACCTTGATTCATGAACCTAAAACTCCAGGTTCCTATGCAATATTGTTCTTTACAGCATTGGATTTTATGTTTACCACCAGACACATCCACAACTGGCTTTTATTTCCACTTTGGCTCAGCCTCTTCATTCTTTCTGTAGCTATTTCTTCACTCTTCCCTGGTAGTATATTGGACACCTAGCAACCTGTAGGGGAAGGGAAGGATCATCTTTCAGTGTCATATATTTTTGCCTTTTCATACTGCTCATGGGGTTCTCAAGGCAAAAATACTGAAGTGATTTGCCATTCCCTTTTCTAGTGGACCACCTTTTGTCAACCCTAACTAGCAGAGACATGCCCTTCAGCGGCTCCACATGGCTGGATGTCATGCCCTGGTTTTCCCACTGCTGATCCTTGTTGAGGCATGTAAACCTTCATTAGCCATCTTGTGTAGGTCAACATGCAGCCCAGTCAGGCAAAGGCACTGCTTGAGTGACTGAGAAGGGGGTCTAGGAGAGGCTGGAATGATTTTCAAAGACTCCCATGAGTGGAGGGCATCCTGGCCTCTCTGCTGCCACTAGCTGCCCTTGGGCCAACCCCCCCCCCCACTGCCAAGCTCTGGCCCTAGCCTCTCTTCTCCTCCAGCTCTGGCTCCACACTAAGAACTGGGGGAGTTGGTAACTACCCTGCTCCTGCCTCCATCTCTGCTGTGATATCTGCAAAGCTGCTTCCCAGCCACTAAAGCCTCTTCAGGCTCCAGAAACCATGTTATCTTTCTGTAGCACACTGTCTATGTGCTGTGTCTAATTTGCTTACAAATTTTTAAAATTCCAGTCCCATTGTTGTTGCTCCTTTTATAGCCCCCAAGAACAAGGCCAGCCTTATTAATAAACAGCAAGAAGCAGATAAGGAATATGATCAGAGTCTCCAAAAGCTTCTCTTACTTTTATAACTCAAGCAACTTCACAAGCTCCCTAAATATCACAGTACCTGACATTCCATTTGGTGGTGTTTCAGAAGCATTTCATAGCTCTGGTGACAACTCTTGTGATTTGATTTAAAAGTACTTCAAAAGGTTTTCCTTTCCTAAAACATCTCTCTCTCTCTGTTCAGTCTACAACAGTGCACAAAATTCTATCAGTATCTAATTTGAGTGAAAGCAGTAAAGAGCTATGTTAGAGAACAAGTTTTACCTTGGAAAAAAAAATCCTCTAACTGATTTTATAAATTCCATTGGTACTGAGGAGGGGAAAGAGGATTTCAGTGCAATATAAATCAGCAAACATGTACAATGTGCCCTTTATGTGAAAAGTAATATTAATATGTTAGGTAGTGGGCACAGACAGATGAAAAAACATGGACTCTAAAGAAGAAACTGAAAGCATTACTCAGTTGTGTCTGACTCTTGTGACCCCATAGACTGCAGCCCGCCAGGCTCCTCTGTCCATGGAATTATCCAGGCAAGAATACTGGAGTGGGTAGCCATTTCCTCCTCCCAGGGATCTTCCCAACCCAAGGATCAAACCCAAACCTGGGTCTCCTGCATTGCAGGCAGATTCTTTACCATCTATGCCACCAAGGAAGATCATACAAGTGGAATAAAGATGAGGGCACTATGTACAATATGAAATCTTGAAAGCTAGGAAGGTTAAAAAATAAAGATTAAAATGAAGACAAATAAGTACCCAAGAAATTTTTTTTTTAATCCCTTACTTCTCATTTTGTTCAAAAGGAGTTGGATCACAAAAGGCAATCCTGGCCCAGTCATGTCTGATATACTTTTCATTGACAATATTTATATTTCTTTCTTCCCATTCATTCCCTTGTTCACTTTTGAGGCAAGGTTAGATTCCTTTTCTTTATGACAAAAAAAAAAAAACAAGTTTCTCCTTAATATAAAAATTTGAGATAATGTTAGTCAAGTCATAACATCTTATGCCTTTGCACAACAGAAAGAGGATTCCTCAGTTAATAATACTTAGAGAAAATGGGTTAAAACAGGAAATTGAATCAGACAACTGTTATTCAGTATCCTGTAAACAGTAATCTCCCTTAATCTGGGCCAGGAATACCACTTCAAAGACCTCTACATGAGTGAATACATGCAACAGTTGAGTCACATGTCATCTGAGAAAAATGTAGAACCAAGTCACTGGCAACCACACCAAAGCAAAAGTATGCAAGTTTAACTTTTATCAAAAGCAATTTGAAATCTGATCAGCTAAGTTGAATATGGTGCATCTATTCTGCTAAGAACTGGACATGGAACAACAGACTGGTTCCAAATAGGAAAAGGAGTATGTCAAGGCTGTATATTGTCACCCTGCTTATTTAACTTATATGCAGAGTACATCATGAGAAACTCTGGGCTGGACGAAGCAAAAGCTGGAATCAAGATTTCAGCTTAAATATCAATAACCTCAGATATGCAGATGACACCACCCTTATGGCAGAAAGTGAAGAAGAACTAAAGAGCCCCTTGATGAAAGTGAAAAGTGACTTAAAACTCAACATTCAGAAAACTAAGATCATGGCATCCAGTCCCATCACTTCATGGCAAAAAATGGAGAAACATTGGAAACAGTGACAGACTTTATTTGGGGGGCTCCAAAATCACTGTAGATGGTGACTGCAGCCATGAAATTGAAAGGTGCTTGTTCCTTGGAAAGAAAATTATGAGCCACCTAGATAGCATATTCAAAAGCAGAGACATTACTTTGCCAACAAAAGTCAATCTCGTCAAGGCTATGGTTTTTCCAGTGGTCATGTATGGATGTGAGAGTTAGACTATAAAGAAAGCTGAGCACTGAAGAATTGATGCTTTTGAACTGTGCTGTTGGAGAAGACTCTTGAGAGTCCCTTGGACTGCAAGGAGATCCAACCAGTCCATCCTAAAGAAGATCAGTCCTGGGTGTTCATTGGAAGGGCTAATGTTGAAGCTGAAACTCCAATACTTTGGCCACCTGATTGGAAGAACTGACTCATTTGAAAAGACTCTGATGTTGGGAAAGATTGAAGGTGGGAGGAGAAGGGGATGACAGAGGATGAGATGGTTGGATGGCATCACTGACTCAATGGACATGAGTTTGAGTGAACTCTGGGCATTGGTGATGGACAGGAAGGCCTGGCATGCTGCCGTCCATAGGGTCTCAAAGAGTCAGACACAACTGAGCGACTGAACTGAACTGAACTGATGCTGCTAATCTGTCAAGTTGAACCATGGTAGCCTTATACAAAAATAGGAAATGTTTATTGTTATTTTATGCTGATATCAAGTTAGTGTTTTTTAAAAGTCAAATATCCAAGCAAAACAGAAACATTGGTGATGGACAGGAAGGCCTGGCATGCTGCCGTCCATAGGGTCTCAAAGAGTCAGACACAACTGAGCGACTGAACTGAACTGAACTGATGCTGCTAATCTGTCAAGTTGAACCATGGTAGCCTTATACAAAAATAGGAAATGTTTATTGTTATTTTATGCTGATATCAAGTTAGTGTTTTTTAAAAGTCAAATATCCAAGCAAAACAGAAACTTTACCACATGTCTCTAAATCATGACCTTGGCCAGAGATTAGCTCTACAATTTAGAGTTTCCAAATAGGAAAATATAGTTTTTAATAATCAGAAGTAATTATAGCACAAATGATAGGGATAGTCAGGATAAAGACACAATACCCTGTGCTCAATCACTTTAGAGTCTAGTTGGGAAGAACTCAAACATACACAGACACTGAAGTGGAAAAGTTAAAATTTTATCCTGCTCATTCTGCCTCTGTAACTCAGCTTGCTCCTTGCAAAGTCTGGATTGCATAAGTCAGGTAGTCTCAAAAAGTGGGGACTTACAATACTAGGAATTGGAAATTATCTCACTCACCCTTGTCCTGCTCTTTGCAATTGCCCAGCTGCTACAAACCTGCTTAATCATATCTGTCTGTGTAAAGGTCAGGCATCCCCCTCCCCATCTTGACTGCTGTTCCCATGCATATGAAACCCCTTAGTTTAAACCAGCCTATTAACAGCTAGTGTTGCCCACTATTCTGTCTATAAAATCTCTGTAGGCCCTTTGTTCGGGGCTCAGAAGTTAGAGTGTTACCTCCTCTGGGCCTGCTGGCATAATAAACCTGAGTTCTCCAACTCTCCGAGTATGGTGCTTGGTTTCTTGATTACTGGTTTCTGCAACAACGCAACCATGCACATGAAAATCTGCTAACAAGCAATGGTAACAAGATTTAAGTAGTCAATGAATGTATTGAGGTACAACAATTTAAGACAGAAATCATATTCCTATCTGTTGCCAATCTGTTTGCATTTTTATCTTCTCAACTAGCACTGCATACATGCTTATAGGGATTATAGGAACAAACTTACACTTATAGGGACAAACATGCCCAGTACTTCTAATTCAAACACATTAAAAACTAGGTATAATACTTAACATGATGGTGAGATTCCAACCAGACACTCTCTCACAGTGGTTTATGTGCTGAATGACACCAGAGCAAGTTTTTGTTTATATCTCTTACTACCTGTGATATATTCAGCTGTTAGCCATGTGTAAGCTGTTCAATTTACATAGATCTATAATAAATTTGGTCAAAGCATATTTCACAGGAAATATATGAATAACCACTGTTAATACTTTTTTTTGTAACCTGGAAAATGTTTTGTATTCTTATTTTTGCTGCATAACTCAGGAACTTCTTATTTTCCTTTGAACACTTGAGGAATGCAATCTTCATTGGTTTGAACACCACAAAAAGTTTTGAAAAAGTTAAAACTTGGTTCCTTCAAATAGTCTGTGAAAGGAGGTAAGTTATATATAAACATGTATATATAATTAAAATAGATTAAAAATGAAATTTAAGGTAGAGCTGCAATCCAGCGTGTTAAGCGCGGGCGGCTGGGCACTAAGCACAGGTGGCTGGGCACTAAGCATGGCCGAGAGGAGTTACGCCACATCCGAAGTCAAGGGCAGCAGACGAGGGTGCCAGGCTGTGACGGCGCAGGAACAGCCGAGAGGAGTTACCCAAGTCTGAGGTCAGGGGCAGTGGCCTGGAGGAGCTACCCCGCATCAGAGGTCAGGGGCAGCAGTTGACAGGAGCCACCCCGTGTCCGAGGTCAGTGGCGGCAGGGAAGAGACACCTTGCGTCCGAGGTCAGGGGCAGCTGGGAGAAGGCACCTCGCACCCGAAGCCAGGGGCAGCGGCCAGGAGGAGCCACCCTGAGCCCTAGGCCAGGAGCAGCACCCGAGCCCAGGGGTGGCGGCTGGGAGGAGCAACCCGAGGAGCAGTGTCTGCGCAGACGCAGGAGGGCCTAGAGGAGCCATCCCACGTTAAAGGTTAGGAAGGGCGGCGGCAAGGAGATACTCCTCGTCCAAGGTAAGGAGCAGCGGATGTGCTTTGCTGGAGCAGAGGTGAAGAGATACCCCACGCCCAAGGTAAGAGAAACTCAGGTAAGATGGTAGGTGTTGCAAGAGGGCATCAGAGGGCAGACACACTGAAACCATACTCATAGAAAACTAGTCAGTCTAATCACACTAGGACCACAGCCTTGTCTAACTCAATGAAACTAAGCCATGCCCGCGGGGCAAC